>JBAMHX010000001.1:25234317-25247338 GCA_037177515.1 Pseudomugil tenellus
TATATATAGATATATATAGATAGATATAGATATAGATATATTAGTTATTTAGCTAAAACGCTTATGAATGGTGATGGAGTCCATTTACACACATCAAATTTATTATTTAGCTTTAATGAGTTAAAGCAGACAACTTATAATAATTTTCATACATTGATCATTTTCTTTTGTCACTTAAAAAAACTGAGAAAAAAATAATATTTCACCAAAAGAAAGACTGAATCACCCAGACCTCTAAAACAGGGGGGTCCAAATCCAGCCTTTGAGAGCAACTGTTCCAACTGATGCAACTCTTCTCCAACATGCTAAGACACCAGCGGTTAGATAGCTGACACATCTAATGCATCTATAGCTTTCTGAGTCATACACCACCAATAAGGCTGGATGTGGAAAATTCTTACAAAATCCCATCAAACTGTTCTGCCCTGATATGGTTTGATGGAAACAAGGCTTAGAGCAGGGCTTAAAAAGAAATGTGGGTATAAATGAAAACTTACTGGTCAGCTTGGTTGGAGATAAATGGATGAAATCATTTGGGTAATTTGTCATGGTAAAACTGTAACTACATTTACCATAAACACCATTATTTCATGGTGTTTGGGACATTTGCTGGTTGAATGCTTGGTTTAACATGTGTGGCACCATTTGTGTGACACTGCCTGCTTAAACAAAGTACAACTGAATCAGAGAATGTCATTTTCATAAAGTTAGAGACCTGCATAAGGAAAAATAAAAAGTACCAGAAATGTTGGACACATGCAGGACACAGCTCTGCAGAGTGCCAAACACCAAACTGAGCGGCACAGATTCAGACAGCTGCTTTAAAGATCACTTTTGATGAAGGCTCTGAAGACATTTAGTAATTTGTTAAATAAAAAAGGATGTTGAAAGCTGAATCTAAATGTCTAAACTAAAGTTGAAGTATAATTTAAATAATTTCTGATGTGTTTTGAGCAGAAATTATTTTGTTCCTTGCTGGCATTTTTTATGAAACAGAAATGACAGAAAAATATGATTAAATGCATTAGGCTGCATTTCTACTTAGGTCTATTTTCTCTCTAAAAACATTCGGTTTTTGGCTATTTTAATTAACTGCTATCTTTAGGAATCTGTCAATCACACTGGTTTTTGATTATACCTGTAAAACTTTAGCTTGAAAAAAAAGAGAAAAAAGCATTCTTTAAAGTTGTTTCTTTACATCTGTTTCTTACTTTCTTCAATATTCCTTTTGTTGTTTCACCCTTAGCACTGTTATGTGTTCAGGGTAGCTATAAGTGTTAGTTATTTGTTAGCAGGATAGGAATTCTCAAAAAAAATACAGCATGTAAAGTTTGTGTTGGGAGAATGTGTGTGCGGGTGTTTGTGTGTGTGGGGGGATGTATGTGGGAGATGGGGGACAGTTTGGGCCACTGGGAGACAGGGGGTCTAACAAGGATGTATGACTGTTTCAGCTTCCATCTGCAGACATTTTTCTATCGTCATTCACTCCTGCTGTCTACCCTCGACGCACCTCATCCCACATCTCCACACACACACAGATATACACAGAGACAGGCACTCCCACAGCAAGCCTCCTTTTGCCATTATACCCACTATTACAGCATTCTCCCACAGCTAACAAGTCAAAGGCATTCTTGGAATTTAGAGCTGCAGTGGCCCGAGACTTACCTTCACCTCGGTAAACAAGGTACAAAAAGAAAACAAGAAAAAATGCTATCAATCTTTCAAGCTGCTTGGATCTGTCTCTGGCTTTTAGATCCTCTAAATGTTCTTGATATACTGTTGCTGCATTTTGTTGCTTTTTGCTTTTTATAATGAATTTAATAATAATTCTGCAACTGAAATCTTATTGCATTTCATATCTTAGTTGTGTGGTATAAGTGTGCTGTGAACATCCAGGGATATTTATGGCATCTTAGAGCTAGTCCTTGGACTAGTCCAACTGTGGTTAAAAGTGATGCATTTATGGTTCATTGAATGTGGACATGGAGGATCCATTTAAAAGTAGAGAAAAATTGTTTTTTTGTTTTTTTTTAATGGGAAAACACTGTCAGACAAACTCCTCTGAAACGCTTTGACTGACAGTTTCCGATCGGTTTAAAAAGTGCCACAAAAGGTTAGAAAACAAATGAAAAAAAGCTTCAGACAGTTAAAATGACTGACATCTCTTGCATGTCCACTGCATAAGAAGTGTTTGACTGCCTGGTTCGTCTGCTTCAGAACATTACAGACACTGCAGTCTGCTGGCAACTGCAGGCTGAATATTAAACTGTGCAAATGACATAAAAAGAAAATAAAAGGTTTATATGTGATTTGAACTATAGGTTCTTTCTTCCTGCTTTGAAACAATCCTCCTTAACGTTTTAGCTCAGCTGGGTTCATACCACTTAGCCATGCTTAAAATGTAGTTTTCCGCATGTATGTGTTGCATTCTGTGCAACAACTTTGCATGTTCAAAAACTTATCATTTTAAATAACTGTATATTCCATCTATGTGTAGCTTGTGGAGCATTTACTACATTGTGTGATGTTTGCTTTTTCAGAATTGGAGCAGATGCTGTACAACAGCTCTACTTGCAACAGATTTGCAAATAATTTGGAAGCTTTGCAAATATCATTTTCAAATAATCATATACATAGTGCTCTTAAAAAAAAAAAAAAAAAGTTTTCTGCTATTTTTAAAAAGAAGCAGAATTTCCAAATCCAGTTACTCATTTCTCCCACAGAGTTACCAACAAAACTAAAAAGTATATCAGTCCCACAGCAAGTTCCTGGTGTTTTAAAGCGTGGTTGACATTTCAAGATAAATTAGTTTACTTGGAGTAATTTAGTCAAGTGTATTGTAGTTTCCATCATAGCTTGAAGTTATTTGGAGAAATATATATTTTTTAAAGAAGGAGATTGAAAGTCATGATGGGTGTTAAGAGTTAAGCTCATTTCCTTATTTAGGTTTTCATGATAAGCTGTTTTTATGCACATTTAATTTTCCGTCCTGAACACCATCCCAAACATGAATTTACAGATTATTACCATGTAAATAGAAATTACACACACAGCAAATTGGATGAAGTGTTTGCTCCACCCAGTGACATAGATTCATTTTACATCTTCCATCTATATTCTTAGGACACATTTTTGTGGTCAGGTTTGCTTTGCACAGCATACGGGCATTTGTTTGAAATATATGTGCTAAAAAATTTAGATGCATATTTGAGAAGAAACAGGGGGACGTTACTGTAATATGGTTTTCTGAATGCATATTAGGATTATTATAATCACCAGTTATCACTGGTTTTCTCAGTATATGCAGAATCCCTGTATACATCAACAAATAGGATCACAGTGTTTTATTCTGATAGTGCACATCAGACAATCCACAACGCTGCATACATACAATGACTAGCCTACATCTTTGAAGGTATCTTCAAAGGCGTACTCATTGTATATGTGCAACCCAAATGCCGCTTGGAAATACAGAGGATTATATGAATGTCTGCTTTTGTTTACCTGTTCTTTTATTACAGCAGAAAATATCATCAAATTAAATTTCACAGTCTGTGCTTAAAGCTCAACTAATCCAAATATTGAACCCGAGGAGTGGGGTTTAATTAAAGTACAAGGATCACAGCATAGAAGTGCTCTGATTCAGGTGAAAGGTAAAAATCACACACAGACACATTAACATCCATATCAAGCAACGTCCTCTAAATCAATCAACAGCAAGGTAAGCTGATTTGCATCCTGTACAAGCAGCGTTGGAGTATTTGCTTTTGGTGAAAAGGGATGATATTCTATAATAATAAGGCAAGATTCTAATTCTGACAGCCAAAGTATGGCAGGCTGATTAGAAATAATAATAATAGTTTACGATAGCCTTGTTTGTTGAAAGATGAAGCCATCAGACTGACTTACTTCACTCAATTACTGTTCGACTTGTCTGGATTAACGAATAGAATTTTAGACCAAGTCCTTTTTTTTCTTTCTTTTTTAATGAATTCACATGGGATTTTTTGTGTTTCTGAGCTTCTAAACCTCTTAAGTAGTATTCAGGAAAACTACAAGTTTAATGCAAAATAAACAATATAAAAACAATACGCAGCAATTTGACACTGGAGGCTGACAAATTGTGTTAGTGTCAAGAAAGTATATAGTATCTTTGTAACACTTTGCACTTTTGGCCCCACTGACACAGTAATTGTGGATTTATCCAGCTGCACCCTTTTGTCCCAAGCTGGGTGATGTCATTGTCACTGATGTGCTGTGGGAACTACAGTGTGACAGGTCAGCATGTTGCCTCAGTCTACTCCGGCATCCTCTTCTTATCTTAGCCCCAAGCACACTTTCTTCTCCAAATTTCTCTCTGATAGCTCAATTTGAATCTGGCTCAGTCTACGCACATGCAAAAACAATAGCAGAGGGCTTTCCTGGGGTCTTTAGAGATGCCAGGTTGAATCAGACAAAATCTGCATGCAAGTAAAACACTCAGGAATGTAACGCAATATTTGCCACACTTTGTTAATGCATTCACACTGACATATCCCTGCATAGCACACGCATACACAGCTCCCCTGAAGCCTCTAAGCTTCTTGTGCCCCTGATGGGAGACACTGCCTTGCTGGTATTGGTGATAAAGCATTTCCAGACTGTTCAGCCCAGCCTTATAACCTCCCGCCTGTGTCTCTTCCGGCTCCGCAGATCCAAGCCCCTGCTGGCAAAACCTATCGATCCCCACAGCCACACAGCTATGCCCAAGACAAAGCTGCTGTCTTTCCTGTTCTTTCTCACTGAGTCAGAGACAAAGCTGAATCTGCTGCCATGTTTCCCTCTGGTGTGTCACCAGTGTGGATCAGAACGATGTCTGCTCTGTCAACGTGAGCATGTCTTGTGTGGATTACTGGCACAGGTCTGACACTTTTTTTCCTGCCTGAAAGGACTTTTTTTCCGCACATTGATGTGGAAAAAAAAAACTTTAAGAAATGTGCGAGTCAGTTTATGATGGAGGGCAAAGGCCATGTGTTTGCCCTCCAAGTCTGATTGCAATTAAAAGGATAGGGGGTAGGGAAATGACTCCGTTAAAATGGCACTTAAGGTGCTGGGAGCTCAGCTGGCTGGTCCCATTTCTGTTTGAGTGGCCGCTGACGACTCCCAATTCTCTTAACCAATTATCTGAGCACTCATCTATGCACAGCGGGGCCACTCCCCTCCCTTGACCAATCAGAAATCTAAGAGCCTGAGGTTAGTTACAACAAATTAGTACAGTATCTCAATACAAAGTCACGGACAGTTCTGATATTAGAATGATTTTTTTTTTATCTTTTGTAGTTAAAACTGTAACAGAAAATATAGTTAGAATAACTAATACTTTAAAACTGAAACATTGACTGGAATCTTGTAAAATACAATAACTGAACAGTATGTTAAAATTCATCATAACGGAACTGAAACTACAATAAAAGTTATATTGAAAGCAAGCTTCATTTACATAAACACTTTTAATGTAAATATGGCATGAACTGCAAATAAATTTAAATTATATACATTTATATTTTAATCTACTTTGACATTTTGGATATTTCTGAATTTATATTTGTCTTGCACTTCAGCTGAGCATCTTAATTAGTCTTTTGTGTATTTATTTACGATTTTTTACGTTAGTGAAGTGTTGTCTCCAGTCAGCCTCAATCCTGCATGTGTGCAGAATTTATAGGCAACTTAAGGATTGTTTTCATCCCCAACTTGCACGTTCATTCTCAGTTTGTTGCTACTGAAACTAGTAAAGTGCACTGAAAATAAAATGCACACAGTTTTTGGTCATAAAAAAATCCAGGGCTAATATAAGCTCTCTTTTAAATGACTGAGCTGTCCATCCATGATCTCCAGCAGTTTCCTTTATATGTATATAAAGATAAACTATGGTCTCTTAAAAATGGTTTAAAGAGGTTTGTTGTCTTTTTGCACTTAAGAGCTCACATTTGACAAGTTATAAACAAAGGGGTCAAATAACTTTGTGCCAATTTTGGGGAGTTTTCTTGGCTTGCTAGGCAGTTCTCTGCTCGGAAATGTGATAAAACATTGTCCTAGATCACATTATTTTCACTATACCACTGTGTAAAGACAGCATGTTTTGGGAACTGGCAGCAGGGTTGGAAGTTGATTTTCAGTCTGTCTTCAAAAAGGTCATATGAGCTCATCCTAATGATAGCAGCACATAAAAGTACCACTCCTCAACCCTGCTGGTGTCTGACTCAAAGTGGTGCCCTTTGTCTGTCAGTGTTCCACCACAGAGCCATCTATCAGCTATTCAAAAATCTGTTCTCAGTTATGTCTGTTGTCAATCTTACTGCTTTAGCTTGTGAAACATATTCAGTAGTGATAGTTTTTCAGCCTCTATTAACTTTTTTTTTAGCACTCACAGCTTCTTGTACAGTTTTTGAACTCTCAAGGTAGAAATGTAGAAATAGTTATAGGATTAAAACTTAATTAATCAAGATATAATAATTGCAAAGCCTGGAGTTTATTATAATATTTTATTTTAACGTTGAAGCAAATCCATATGTACCACAATGTAAAGCAGCAGTCACTTCTGCATTGCACTATCATGCAAATCCTGAAACACTGAGGAGTTGTTTCACATTACATCTAGGGCATCCATTTTATTGGAGGCCTGGAATTAAAACTTCATCCACTGGCAAAGAGGGTTCTGTGAGTGGCAATAATTGAGGGAATATTGCCTGTCTCGAAGAGCGAGGCATGATACGTGAGGGCCCAGAAAGTCATTTCATTTTTCTGCCTATTACTTTTTTCCTTTGCAGCCTTCTTTTTCTTTTTTTCCCTCCACTTTTTTTGAATCAAAGCGATGTTGAGCTGGCGCTTTGAGACTGGTAGATAGAGATGTGCAGTTGAGGGGCAGTGGGAGGAATGGGGAGTAAAAAGCAAGAAGAGATGAGTAGAACTGATGTGACCAGGGGAATTACCTGAAAGAAATGAAAGGGGAGGGGAACAAAGAACTAGGCAAGTGGCAACATCAGAAGAAAATCAGCCGTGAGTAATATATATATTTATNNNATATATATATGTCAGAGTTGTGTGAGTTGTGTGTGCCTGTGCGCATATTCCCCACTGAACATGTCCAACCCTGCTCTCTGCACCCCTTTTCCATCCACTTTTACTCATTCCTTATTTATTTCTCCCTCCCTTACACCACTGTTTATGTTGACAGTAATTTGACAGGCACAGGGTTGACAGACTTGAAGATGGAAGGGTAAGCGATTGTCAGGCCTGGTGTTGTTGGGCAGCTTCTGAGTGGCCAGGGAATTGATGGGGAGGTGAGGAAGAGCTGTCGCTACAGTGATGCGATGAAGTTGGGACAGACAAGTCTTGAGAAGCCCAGAGGTGTTGTGGGGGAAGTATTTGCACTGCAACCTCAGCTCAACCCATCCAAACGCTTGGTCCAATTGGTCTTGTCTATGTTTAAAAAATAGAAAAAAAGAAAAAAAGGATTGTAGGAAGATTGTGCCACCTTTTCCATTCAGCAATCCCATAAAGGCACCACTGAGACACCTGTCATAGCTTGGCCTTCATGCGAATACTTTTCCCATCAGTCATCAAAACTACACAGGTGGACAGACAGCTCAGTTTTTTTCTCTTTGACAGTGACGCTGTGACCACAAATTTATTGTGGACAGCTTTGAGAATATACTACCTGTGCAGCCTTAATAACAGGCAACATCACCAGGGAACTTACAGAATTAACAAGGAACTGCCACAGCACAAATATCCAGTCAGATTAGCAAGGGTATTACCTGTCCTCACATTAAAAACTATCTGGAGGACAGATGAGTCACTTGAAACTTGGTAGAAAGGGAAAAAAAGAAACAAATAAGTCAATTTTATGAGGAAGTTGAAAGGGAAAGCTTGAAGGCAGAGCATCGTGCCAGCTGGATGCACACTCTCCTGAAGGGTTCATACTTACGTAACCCATTGAGAAAAAGCCAGGTGGCACACACACACTCACACACACACACACACACACACACACACACACACACACACACACACACACACACACACACACACACACACACACACATCCAAGAAAATACACACATATAGATATGAGGCACAGTCTATAATATCTGGACTCAAAGAGTTCCTCACCACATTCGCGCAGCCTCATACTGGTATCATACATGATGCAACAGATGTCAACCTAGCTTGACTTCACCAGTAGACAAACAATCTAAACACAAACACGCAAACACTGACTATTGAGAGACACACTGTGTACACACACAAACCGACTCGCAGTCTTGGCAGCATTAGTTACCCAGAGGAAATAAGCATTATTTAGGATTAAAATGAAATGGGCCTACAGCTTTGACGAGACGTGTACGTTTCCCCATTCGAACTAATCTTTTTGTTTCTCTGGTGCTTAACAGTCTTTATTGCTTCTTTCTGTCCTGTGATGTTGTTGATGAAGAAGAGGAAGACAAAGCTTATTTTCTTGTTTACGTCAAGGCATTTGGTCAAGTTGCAAATGTCTGCAGTCCGTCAAAATTATTTAAGTTTAAATTTTTGAGCTAAATTAAAAAAGGGGAGGAAAAAAAGGAAAAGTCCACTTATGTGTTTTCTTTTTTTTCTTTTTTTATCCACCATCAGCAGTAACCTAGTATTGCTGTACCTGTGGACACATCAGAGGGGTTTATGGGATCTTTATTCCTGATTGCACCCTTGTGAGCTGACAACGGCATAAATCTCAGCGGTGCTTTAAGCAGCAGCATATGCAGCTATGAAATGCTCTGGGAGGTTGTTACAGTGAAAAGAGGGAAAGGGAAACATCTTTCCTACATCAGTTCAGCCTACATGCTTCTCCAGAGAATTTCTTCCAGCTTTCACACTGAGAGAATGACTTTATGAAATATTATTACATTGCACTTGATCCTTAAATCTTATTGTTGTGAACCAATTGGATTTTATGGTGACATATTTTTAAACATGCAATAAAAATACTTCAATTGGTTGAAGAATTCTATTAATTTATAAGATGATAGATTGATTATTAAATTGGCATAGAGTCAAACTTCCTTCTTTTCCTCCCACTGCAGATAAAGCTTAAAAATGCTTTACAGAGTTATTTAATTTATTCCAAAACAAAACTTTATAATGAGTTTCTTACAGTACCCACATTTATCACCTTTTATATACAATATATTAAAACTAGGTCTGTTTGGGATGTTATTTTATATTAATATTATTTGTAGATGTATGTATGTGCAGACACTGCTTCTGCTCTAATCATTTTCACCGACGTCAAAGATTGAAATAAATTGCTTTATGTTATAATCTATTTATGCACCACAAGGCATGTAAACTGATAAGAAATGAGAAGAAACAAAGACCTAAAGGGTTTTCTATTTATATGATGTCATCAAACCAATTTACATGCTGAGTTAAGATTAAACATGCCTATTCCAACAACTTTTAGCTTTCATTATTTGCATAAGCTGTCACTCCACATATTCATCCAAACAGCATGTTAACAGAAATATTTTCACAGGGTGAAAGATTTCTCTTCTCCTTGCCCCCATGACAACGAATCACTTGTTAAGGGAGATTTTTTTTTACAGTGTACACACTGACGCTTTGGTAAACTCTGTCATCACTTTGGCTTGTCCCAACCTGCACCTGCTGCCCCACTGCTAAACAGATCTGACGCCTATTCCCATCCCTGTCTCTTAATCAACACTGAAACGTCAGGTAAGACTAACTCTTTCTGGCAGAGGTGCTGGGGTCCCATGTTAACGTCCTCCCCAGACCTATATTGAGCAGAATTTCTCAGGCATGTCTCTGTGCCCTCTCTCGCTACATCTCCTTGCTTGGCTAACCAAAAGTCTCTTCAGAAATAGGCCTGTCAGAAGGTGCAGGCAGAAAATGAACCCCAGTGAAAAATTTAGTACAAAAGACAATGGATGTAAGAGACTGCAATCATTTTTGAGGGGGATTGGATTTAATGCGGTTGACCAAACATATTTGGTGCATCTCTGTCTAGGAAAATATAGACTTTTTTCCTGAAAATATTGAGGCTATTTGTGATTTTTTTCAATTAAATGCTTTCCCCTTCATTCCTGCTCATCTCGCGGTCAGTCTCTTCTCACCGTGGTGTTCCTTTAACGAGGACGTTACTGTAATGGACCCTTTACGAGAAGCGAGCCTCCCTGCCTGGCCCAGCATCTGTGCTCTGCATTGCTGGGTAGATCATGGTGTGCTCCCCGCCAAAGTGCCCATCACTACTCCCTTGCAGCCTGTTACTCCATCCCTAATCCAGCCTGCTGAGACGCTGCACTTTGCCGACTCTGAGGCGGTATCCTCACCCAGAGATCAATTGAGATGGGAGGGTAAAGAGGCCAAGCTTGAGCTCGTCATTTTCTGACTTAAAGTGTGAGCATTTTTAGAGTGCGTGAGTTCCTCTTTTCCCTTCTCCTGAGTAGCTTTCAGTGATGGGAGTGAAGAGAGACAGCAGCAGTCATTCATGGCAGCAGATGGAGATGTCAAGTCTTATTGTTCTCCTGTGCAAAGTCTGAACAGGACTGGTAAGCCATCGTCGCTGATCACGGCCCAGCGCACAGTCCCATGCTGATTTGGTGATTATGGGGGATATAGATAGATGTCTGACATTACGGATCATGCATGCTGGGAGACCAAACTGGTCCTGGGACTTCAAGGAGTCGAATGGGAAGCAAAACTGCTCTGTGGCCTACAAAACCTGGATGCAGCATGTGATCCTGTGGAGGTCGGCAGGAGAGGCTGTCTGCCAGAGACCCACCACAGAGCCGTGACCTTTCCGTTGCCTCTGCATGGCCTCGCATACTACTCAGAAGTGTAGTGCTTCGAATAGGAATATAGGAGGAGGGAGGAGATAAATGTTTATTATCGTACAAGAAGCACGTTCTCGGGGACTGCTTTTACAACTGGATTACAATTATATTGTGTTAAATTTACAACAATAGACGGTCGTGTTCATCCCACTGAAAATGAATAATACAGAATTCTGTTCACATGCAGACAATATAGTAGTTCCGCAGTTTAAAGAGGCAGTAGCAAACTTTTGATATTTAAACTTTCGCCCACAAACGAAGGCTAATTTCGCATCCATCTTACATTCTGTCTCTTCTCTGTATCTCAAGTAACCATAAAACCAGTCCGACGTTTGCTCTTTCCTCTCCCCTGCTCTGTCATCTCATTTTCCCTCTTTCTTTTCCTTAGTTGCTCCACAATGACACGCTTTTGCTGTGTCATTTTTCATTATTAAGATGTTAAAATTGCGGGGCAGTATCATCCTCTCTATGTACATGCTAAGATGCTGATTAAAACGATAAAAAAATATGCTAGTAACATGCAACATTAGTTGGTGCGTGCCAACTCGTAAGAAGGCTGGACATGTTGTTGTCCACTCCGTCACTAAGCAAGTATTTTTTCTGGAAGAGAAGTTTTCTCTTCTTTGTTTCCATCCCTATTTCATGCCCATATCTGGTCAATCCCTTTGCTCTTTCTGTCATTCTTTTCTACTCTGATTTGATCTCACTGTGTTCATCAAAATATGTTGGGATGAAGAAATCCTCTGATGATTGCAGCACTTGGGTTAGAGGAGAGAATTCAAAAGTATGTGCGTGGGGAGGATGGGAGGGATATGCGGTGCGTTTTAAAAATTGAAAGGTCAGGATGGTAAATTGCCTCTCTGTACATGAGTCTCACCAGTCCTTTGACTATAATGTGTAGGATTAATCCATTCTCGTGCCCTTTGTGCTCACAGTGAGGAAGAGACTATGTAATATGTGAGAGGCAGCTTTTTCTAATGCTGAATGTTTCCCCTCCTGCTTAAGCCCTCTTTGAAAAAGTATAGAACTTTGTATGAACTACTGGAAGACAGAGCTTTTTCTTTTTTCCTGATTTAGAT
Organism: Pseudomugil tenellus; assembly: GCA_037177515.1. Taxonomy (NCBI): domain Eukaryota; kingdom Metazoa; phylum Chordata; class Actinopteri; order Atheriniformes; family Pseudomugilidae; genus Pseudomugil; species Pseudomugil tenellus. The sequence continues at coordinate 25,246,271 of JBAMHX010000001.1, forward strand.
AAAATATCTATTTATGTTGCAGTTTGATTTCTAGATTGAAAAACTGGCTGTGTTGCATCAATGCATAACACATTTCCATATTCTATATAGAGTGGAGATAAACATAAAGATAAATAGATCAATGTGTCTGTGGATGCTCTGCTTATTTTACCTCTTCTAACTTTTCTGAACAGGCACACTGATATCTGTGGTGGTCTTCATTTTCATATAATTGAATTGAGGCCCTTCCCACTGCGAGGCAGGATTTGGTTAAGCTGAAAGTCCTCCTTGACTGCTGTTACCTCTGTGCAGATTCGGTTACAGCTGTTACCACAGCAGCAGCAGCCTGCCAGGGCCAGTCTCCGTGGATACCTCCCCTAATTACTGTGTTTATTGGAAATTAAAGATATACTAGCTAATGAAACGCGGCAAACATTACCGCCAATGCAATGTCATTAATTCTAGTCTGGCTCCCATCTCCCATGCGGGGCTGAGGCGGAAAGAGGTGCAGCATATTTACATAAATATGAATTTTAGTCAGCTGGAAAGTACTTGAAAGAATAAAAAACAGTGAAAGGTGTGTTTTCAATCTTATCTTTATTTTCAACATCAGTCTAAATGAGTAGATGACGCTGGACTGGGTACAGGCACAGAGGCGAACACAGGTGCTGTCAGGAATGCATCTGTCTATGTATCTGGCCCAGAAGCTTAGCATGGGGAGAATATGGAGGAAGGCTGGAGTGTTGTATCTGTCAGCCATGTGTCTCTGGTTTGCTCCATGTTGTTTGTCACAGCTAGAAAAGCCTCAAATCCTTTTTTCATGGCATGCAATAAAAGACGTATAGATTAGAGTGCCAATATTAAAAAACGTCATGAGGTAGCTGGAGATGACACAAGCTGACATGAAGCTGCTGCGTGTTAGGGTATTTATAAAGTTCTACATTTTAAGCATGTCTATATTCTGTTGTCTAATAATACCTTGTAATTTTTTCTTGCCACGGTATTTAGCATCTTTCTTCTTTCAAAAGACACTGTCTCTAGTGTCAAGACTTTGATCTTTAAATTTGATAATCCAATAGCATGTAATTA
>JBAMHX010000001.1:25248066-25259490 GCA_037177515.1 Pseudomugil tenellus
TATATACATACATTTTAAAACCCTCTTATTTATTTATTTTATCTTGATAAAAAACTAACTTCTTTTACTTAAGTTGTAAAAAAAGAAGAAAAATAGAAGATTTCGTATTGAAAATTGAGCCATTCATGCCTTCAGATGGACTGTACTCAGTCTGTTATACAGATTTCATGTTGCATTGTCTTGTTTTACAGTAGCTCACAAAGGTGAAAGCAAACACTGGCTTCAGGGTTAGCTTTTGTGCTTCAGGGCTACTCTTTTACTTTGTTTTACATGCCATGCAGGGGAAAAGGTGAGGAGTATTCAATTTGTTGCAGTGTGCAACCCTGCAGCTAGATATCCCTAAATCAAGCAAACTGGACTTTTAAGTTTGATAACTTTTTTTTTTCCAATTCAGCTTGATTTGTATAGCTCCACTTCACAACAATGTCATCTCAAGGGACTTTACAGATCAGTTTGAGCCCATTCATGATAAATAGGGTGGCTGAAGAAACCAACAGCATGGATTGGATCTTGACTTTGACCCAGTCTCTCATCCTAAGCATGTATGAGGTGACAGTGAAAGGGAAAACTTCCTTTTAACAGGAAGGCAAAACCTCGAGCAGAACTCAGCTCAAGAAGGACAGCAATCTGCGTCAAGTGGTTGTGGGTGGACAGGACAGGAAAGACAGATCAATATACACTGCAACCTTTATCCAGGAATACCTGCAGAAAAGGAGAAATATGTTAATGATGTTAATACTGTCATATGTTTATTTGCATGAAGTAAAAGGAGCAGAAAAAGGGAAAGAAAGTGCTTCGTGCATCATGGGACGTCCCTATGGCTGCTTTACTAATGGTTGGGTAGACCACCCCCGAACTTTAACATATAAGGAAAGTCTTATGCTTGATCCTAAAAGTAGAGAGGGTGTCTGCCTGTTAGGCGAAGGCTTTTCCTCTTACTGTACAGTCTGAAAGCGAAGGTTTTTGATACACAATGAAACTTGGTGATAAATAACTTTTTAATACAGTTGCAGATTCTTCTAATGAACTAATTGTTGTCTGATGTGGTGTTATTTCCTAAGTCTGAGTGTTCCTTTGTTGTCTAACATTGTAGGAAACATGATACACACTGTAGAAAACATGATATGTTCCAGGTTTCCATCTTATTTTTCTTCTGTCTTGTATGTTTGTTAAAGACATTTTACAAACATTGTTTTTCAAAGCTTGTTTCCTGGCAAAGTGGTCACAAAACCTGTAGTAATTTGTATCCATAAAGATTAGTTTTGAAGAGCTTTTTGGTGCTACACAGAGATCAGAGTGTACAAGAATTTTGTCAAGTAGTCATACAGACTGAATAATACTTTGTTTTTAGAAGGAAAAAAGTCTAGATTGAGAGGTTGGAGGACTTAGAGGATGACATTACACACATCACTTCCATTTTAAAACACCAAATGAGCTCATCCTCATTCAAGCAACTCAATTACTTTTTTTTTGTGATCTGTCGCTTTTTTCGTGTGCTGCTATGTTGTTCTACAACTTGCAATTCACCAGGTATGAAAATATACGTAATTGAGGTCAGGTGTTTTTGACATGTTACTGTTAATGCACTCATAGATATGCAGGAATAAACAAATAAATTCACAATCTTTAGGATATATGAAGCAATTCAGCAAGGTTTTGTTGTAGGTATCACATTAAAAAGATGCTCTACTTTTCTCTCTTGTTCATTGTTTCTATGAAAACAGCCACAGTGCTCCCCTGTTCACTCTCAACCCTTTTTTTCCACAGTAGGGTGTCTCATTTTTCCTTTTCCTCCTCTGATTTTCAGTCACACAGTGTTAAAAAAAAGCTCCATTTGTACCAAAAGAGCATCAAATAACAGAATGCAGAAGAAGATTTTTGCGTATTTTAGCTTTTTTACTCTTTTTTTTGTCTTGTGTATGGTGAACAGTGCCTCTCAAGAGAGCAGAGCTGTTGGAGTATCATTCAGAGTGGACACAGGAACTCTGGGGACTGCCACTCTCTGCCTGCCTCCAGGGAAATCTTGTTCAGAACAGTTTTATTATACTGGCCTCACAGAGAATCTTTACTCTAACGCTGGCTTTGTTTTTATTTGGGAAAATGTAGATGGCCCTGTAAAAGGATGAGATCAGAGAAACTCAGAAACAAAGATGGGGAATCTTTTTCTTCTGCAAAGATGTCATCTCCTTGCGGAGAGTTCAAGGATTTGCATCAGAGGCAGATTCATGTTCTGCTCTTTGGTGTGGATTTGATGCTTCACAACTAATTATGCTTGCCATAGAAAGTTAGTCTCTCCACATCTTTAAACATTATGCACAATGATCATGGCAGTGCAGTGATATAAGCTCCCTGTGGTGGCTCGCCAGTTTTTTTTTTTTCTTTAAACACATTTCTTTGTGTGCAAATGTCCTCTGCACACCTTGGAGCAGCGCTGTAATATGATTAACGCAGGAGTCGCCCCAGCAGTTGCCCATGCTCCAGAGCACTGCGCCTGCCCTTTGGACTTTCTACAGCTGCAGTGATGAAACCAAACACATTTATCAGCGGCACCGATATTAAACTGAACCAATTTCATCATCCAACTGCCAGGCACAACACCCTGAAAAAAATAAAAACAAAAACAACAGAATCCAATTTGATAAAGCAATAATTGGATTTACAAACAACTGAGGAGAGATTTGATCTCAGATTATTTATCTAATGAAGTTGTGCGATATTGGCCATATGTAGATTGTTAACTATGGGAAGTGTTTTTAATAAATCCCCCTGCACACTGGTGGGGCGGTGTGGAAAGGAATACGTTATTAAAGGTCTTGCATTGGCGAGATTCTGATGCTGTGAACCATCGGTGGTGTGTGTGGAGGGGGGGGGTGCTTGACAAAATTATGAACTGATTGATGTTATGAAGGAGGGACAGCTTAAGCAAGGCATGCTGATGGGTAGGGACCCAGGTGAGTTTAAGTGCTCCTAGTCAGGCAGGCTGTGAATGAAACCTCTCAATAAATAAGCAGGTCAGGCCGGCTATCATGACAGCTCTCTGAGGTAAAGACGAGGAGTGGCATAAAGAAACGTCCTCTCTCCATCCATCTTTGCCACTTCAACACTGTTTAATCCTTCCATCCCATCTGGGAGGAGTTGAGATTGGATCACTCCTTCATTCGTATAACTTACTCCCAATGAAACTTGTCCCCAGTGACTCTTGGCTCCTCACAGGCTTTGATTAAAACCGTTCTGCCTTGGGACAGCAGGCGTCTATAAGGTGACGGCTCATTCTAGGCAGGCACAAAATGGCACCAGTGCTGCGGACTGTATGGAGCCCTCAGTGAAGTATGCATTAATCGCCCTGATGGCAGGGAACATAGACATCCCCTGCCATTCGTCTTTTGTGAGTGGCCTAGATCTCGCATGCCCCTCAATGCCATACTGTCATGACGCTCGAAGCTTGTCAAAGCGCTCTAAAGTAAAAATTTAATGAGCAACAGTATGCATTAACCCCCAGTGTGATTATTCCATTTGACTTTAAAAAAAATGGATGCCTGTGGATGCTGTCACAGGAATTATCAGCAGTGCATAGAGCTTCTGATACATGCTCAAGAAAGTATGTGACCTGAGCGTAATGGCAAGAATGGAGCTGGATTCGCCTTTTTCCCATGCTCTTCCCTACAACTCTACTCTACCAGCAGGCTGAAGATGATGGACAGACACACTCATCCTTCTATTTCCTTTCGTAGCTGTGGTAACCTCCCTGCCATCCTCTCAGGCTTTATATTGGTACTGTGACCTATTTTTATAAACACGTTCCTATCCCGCCTCCAGGCCAGATGCGGAACAGCTCTAAGGGACGTGTAAGAGAGGTCTGCTGTTTACCAAGCTGCTGTCTTCTCCGTGTCTTTAGAAGAGGTCACAGCAGCATGAGCTCTATCACACACAAGCACATTAAGACACATTGCAGAAAGAGTTACACATTTACACAACTCATCTCCATGTAAGGGTGCAGGACGTTTACTGAACACCATCTTTTGTGGACAAGCAGACGTGGATTGCTTCTTGTTTCACTCAGGATCTTCTGAAATGTGTCTTTAAAGTATATGGGGGAGGACTTAAAGCTATGATTCTTCAATGCATATTCATGCATTCTTGACACAGTTTCACAATTTCCAAGATATGACATTCAATCTGTTTAAGGCACAAAAATAAAATTGAAAGAAATATTTGAAGGTTCTTCGATTGGAGCATCTGGCACAACATTCAGAATCGAGTCCTGTGGTCCAGTGCCTGAGTGTACAGCAGACTAAGGGAGTCAGGCAGAGGGATGAGTCTCACTTTGTTAACAGTCCCTGGCTACAGCACAGCCCCTGTCGCCTGCTTTGGGAGGGTGATTTTTCAGCCTCCAGGTGTTTACCTGCAGGATATGCATCCCTCCTGAGAAACACATCAGTGTCACACACTAGCTGTGGGCAGACACATTGCTCAGTGCTGACTGAGCGAGTGTGTGTGAGGGAGGCAGAGAGGGTGGGGCTGGTAGTGGCAAACAAACAGAGAATCGAGGGCAGCGCTGCTTTGTGTGCATCTCTGCTGGAGCTCAGACTCATTAGGTATGAAGCCATCTCGGAGCAGGCATCTGTATCCTGTGAGAGATCCCACCAGAGACTGCGCTGAGAGAGCCATCAGATCTTCTATAGCAGGCCCCTTTGAACACAAACTACTAGCCCCCCTTCCTTTCCTCGTTCCAGCTCCCATCTAAACACAGCGACGGGATGGAAATTTAATGAGAATTCTGTGCTGCTTAAGCCTGCTGCAGCTGCTGCATGGAGCAGAGATAGGAATGTTTTGTTCACTTATTTTACTCTCCATGCGCAGGCTGTGGGGTGAAAGTTGCAAATGGAAAGGGGAATAATAGATGAGTATCTGCTTGCATCTGATGAAAGGTCTAAGTGATACAAATGTGTCCCATTTCAGTGATCCATCCAGTCCTGTGTCATCGCTGTGATTTGTGGGAAAGGTCGTGCGAGAAATGACTTTGGCTGTGGAGGCGAATCCCCTGTTTATGTTTGCTGTGCTTGGTGCAGTGGCCCACAGAGCAATGCACTGGCTGAGATGGGCTTCTGGTGCAGGTGGTGTTTTTGGAGGATAGGGCTGATATATCATTTGCCAAGGTCGTACTCAATTAGGCTATTTGTTGAGCATAGCTGCATGAGGTTGGTTTAATCAAGCGAAGAATGGAGACAGCAATAAAAAAAGAGGAAATAAATTAGGCATGGCCAGGCTACATTCTCAGGCACGCACCAGCATGTTGGAGAAATGCTCCATTTAGTTGACCATCTTGATTCGCCACCAGCCTCGCTGTTCTTATGCGCACACCAAACACATAGGTGCCATTTTTTCTGTGACTTTCCGTTGCAGTTGAAACAACCTTTCTAAGTTATGACAGGACACAGAACAAAAGGTCAATTATGCCAGATGGGCACACTTAGTAAATAAACTGGAAAAAAATTGGGGAGAAAAGTGGGAGCAACTATAATTGCAATGTGTGGCATACATCAGACAAAGTGGCACTGCCATGACAAAGAAACAACATTTGTTTACCCTGATTAAGCCAAGACCTTGAGGGGTGCTGAAGCACCTGTGCAAGTGGGTACAGCCTTGGAGGAGAGGAGTCAGACTGTGTTAATAGTGGAGCAATCAGCGGCCATTCAGGTTAATGGTCTTTCAGCTAGTCATCCCTGTCTAATGTGTGATTTGGAGGGTCAGCCCATAGCTCAGCGGCAAACATCGGTCACATTCACCCTCGCCACATGCTACCGATGCAAGCTTTAGTTTTACAGCCACACCCTTAGGCTCCTCATAAGCGTGTGACGGTGAATGTTTGATTAGATAAATGAAGGTTTATTGGCAATATGTGACATTGTGCTCAGGTGACTCAGGTTTCAGTCCCCACTGCCTAAAAATTAACATCTACATTGTCATCTCTTCTAAACTAAGTTACTCAGTGCGTGGGCAGATTGGACGCTGATGCCAGATGATTCATTTAATTTCAAAGAAATTCTTTTTCTAATGTGACGGTTTAGCTACAGAGATAAGGAGCAATACATCACTCTCATTGCTGCGTTTCCTCACTTTTACCTGTAGCTTTTTCTGCTTTTCTCTTTCTCTCTTCCTCTCTTGCTTTCTGTGAGACCTCTTAAGCTGTGACATTTCCGTTTCCCTGGAGACAGAGTGTGCCAGGCGGTTGCCATAGCAACTCCCTCCACTTTAAGGCCCGCACAGCATTAGTCCACCCCCTCCCCTACCCTATACCAAGGATGGGGGTAACAAAAAAAAAATAGGAAGGGGTGGGGGCTCCAGAGAAAAGGCACACCTGCTGACTTTCTGTTAATTGGCTTTTTCTTATTCTTGCTTCTTCCTTGTTTGTGCTTGAACTTTTTCCCCGCTCTCATACCTCTATGCGGCACCCCATCCACTCAGGATACAGTTTCTGATTCTCACTTACTGATGCTTTGTTTCTTCAAATCCTTCCTCCTCTTTACATGACGATCACTTTTGGCTCCTTCTTGCTGTAAAGCTGGATCTTATTCAACTCATTATATTAAAAATCTAACTTTCTTCTTCTGACCCTGTCCACTTTCATTTTCCTTATTTATTTAATTTTCAAACACTTTTTTTTGCACTCCTGCAACAATGAATGTCACCATTTCTATTATTTCATTTCTATTAGTATTAGTTCTTTATCATACAGGTGATCTAATAGCTTACATCTTTTCTGATGGGTGTTCCAGGCTGAAAACATTATCTCTCAGTAATCCCTGTTTTTTTCACCCCAGTATCTTCATACAGACTCACTTTTGGCATGGATGAGTGTAATGTATCAGAAGGTGTGTGGGATTGAGCTATACTTGAATACACAAAGTTTACAGTGACTCTGCTCATTCTCAAAAGAACTAGATGAGATATCGTCACTCTTATTTTCCACACCCAGTCTTTTCTCTTTTCTGATTTCCACAGGTCCTTGCAGCTGCTTTTTATTACACATTTGGTATAAGTGCACTTTTTGCATTTCTCATCTTCCTCTTTGTTCAGTGCTACCAGAATGCACCTGCTGCCTAAACAGCATTGTCTGTGAACAGATATCTATATTGGGCGACGCATGGTTTATCCTGAAGCTGCTGTTCTTTCCTTTTTTTTAACAAGTGAATTGTGTGTCTGTTTAGTTTTATAATGCCCTCTTGGTGTCATAAATCAAACATGAATATATTCATAAAGGTTGAATATGACTCAGATGCTCATTTCTGTACCTGAGTCTGTTTTTAATTCTGGGCTCAGGCTGTTTTCTTTGTTGATACTTGTCACATGGCGGCTTGACAGGTGGCCAGACCAGCCTGTCAGCCCATCGGCTGGTGACATTTGAGCGATATGAAAATGACTTTGTGTGTATGACGCTGGGGCTCAGCTATTTCTATTCAATTAAGTCAGTGAACAAACTGTCTGTGTGTTTTCCTGGTGATAAAGTCATAGTTATTGACTTGTGAGCAACGTGAGCGACGATTATGAAATCTGTTTGCTGCCACAACAGGAATGTTGAGCAGTCTGTCTATTTGCCAGCGAGGCGACAAGCAAATAGATGGTTATATCAGTGAAATGGGACTAAGGAGATAAAACAATAACAGCACAACCTAAAGGATAAACCCCAGCCAATACTTCTGTAAATGGCTCATCTTAGTTATAAAATATTGCCTGTCATAACATTTGCTAAGGTGTCATTTTTCTTTATATCACATACTTTGCCCAGGGTATAGAAGTCTAAATGGATTTTATTATCACTAAGTAGCTCCCTCCCATAATGGTAAATTTCTGAAGATGCCAAATACATTTAAAGCCAAAATGCCAAAATATGGACATAAAAAGCCCTGTGACCTTTTGTAGTTACCTTCTGCTCAGGTTCGCTCCTCCTGGACCTTTTGGCTCCATCACCTGGAGCTTGCGATTACACTATTGATCCATTGACTAGCTGGGCTTCATCTGTCCAACCCATCCACCTTTGAGCACTTCAATTATCAAAGCCATCACAGCCACACTGCTGCGAGTGGCAGCTTGTCCAACACTGTAATCTGTCAGGGAATGAGATCCTGACCGCAGCGTCATAGTGCCAAATGTTCCCTCATAAGTCACCTTGATCATGAAGGGCCGTCAGAGGCTGACAGGATTGTGAAAAGAACCAAAGAGCCTAAGAGATCACTGCAGTGTAGCTAAGCTTAGCTATGCAATTTACACAACCCATCCCAAGCACAAGGGCCAAGGGCTTTAGAGTTTGTCTTAAACGTCATAGCAACTTCAAAAACTTTGTTTATATGTACTTTGTGAAAATGAGACTGTCATAATTCCTGACTTCTTTTTGGGAGCGTTTGGCATTTTTCGCAATAAACAAGTAGATGATTCTTTATTTGCTGTGCTAAACTTTTGTTTGTTTGGATTGTGGGATTAGTTGGACTTTACTTGTCTTGGTTCATTAATTGCTCTCAATTTACTTTTTAAAGGAAGGCTGGAAATCAATTTAACTGAATTAGTCTTGAATTTATCTTGAATTAATCTTGATTTACAACATTTGCTTTTAGCTTGTTCAAGGTATTCAAAGAAATATACTATGATTTTGACTGACATTTCTTCCACTTTACTTTTTCATATTTTAACAAGGGGATCATTTTATAAATAATTTTGCCTGTTCTTTTTAATTCTAGTTCCTTAAGTTTTACTTATTTTTTTTATATTTGTTTTCCATCTTTTTCACTTTTTATCTTTTTTTGCTGTTGGCAAACAATTGATTTACTGGAAAAATAATAAATATGGTGTTATAAGTTATTTGTGCAAATATAAGAGGTCAAAATAAATCAACTATAAAAACTGTGAATGCACAAAGTGAATAGAAATATGTTTTCTTTTACCTTTTTGAGTGAGTAAAAGTTCTTCCGACTGGAAAACACTCAGTAATGCTGCAATTTGGGAATATTATGGACAAAGGAAAGCTCATTATTGATTTACTTTGCAGGTAATATTTTCTCTGAAAAAAATCTCCATTAGTTCTATGTGACCATGAGTAGATCTCGCCTTCAGTCTTTTCTACTTAAGAGAGCTTCGACCTCCTGAAGATTTTGTCTCATTGCAGCAATATTTACCCAGATGGATTTTGCTTGAAATGTACGTACAGGTTACTTAAAACTAGTTAGTGAAAAAACAGCTAACTTAGAGCTGCTCATAACTAAAATCAAGATAAGTAAGATGTTCATGTTATAGAAGAAAATACTTTTTCAAAAAAATTCTTCATTATTATGTAATTATCAGAAATCTCCGAGATGGAGGAATTCATGGATAGTTTCCATCTTGCTAACAAAAGACAACAAAGCAAAAACAAACAGAACCAGTTTGGCAAACAGACAGTCTGAAAATGCACACAGATGTCTGTGGTCTGCCTTCAGCACTTGTATTGTTAATTGTTTGTTTACTTTAGTGAGCACATACAACCAGTCCTACACTTGGGACGGTTTCAGCAACATCCACTCTGAGTGGGTTTAATGCCGCTGAAGCATACAAACGAACATGCAAAGTGAACTCAGTACAACAAGAAACAAACATCAAGTAATCATTTTTGGAGCAGCGGTGGGGAAATTGGGCTGGCCGTATCAGAAGGCGTGTAATAAATGACTGTGCATTTTGTTTTACAAGAGACCACAAGGACAGGTTTTCAGAAGCAGCCTGTCCGGCTTGAGCTGGCTGGCAGGGGACAGGATATTGATCTGAGATCCAGTCTGAGCTGGGTGAAACAGCACGGCCGTATCGCTGCCCACGCCAACACACAGATGCTCTATAAAAAGATCTGATTCCTGGAGATTAAGTGTGTGTGTGTGTGTGTGTGTGTGCGCGTGTTAGAGAGAGAGAGATAGAGAGATAGAGGGAATGAAAAAAGGAAATTTATGGGTGTGATACTGCGAGGAGCAGACAGTGTCTGCTTGTGTGCATGCCGGTGCATGTGGATGTGCTTGTCTGTGTGTTTAAACATGCCCCCCCACCATCACCCCCTTACCCCCACCCCTCCCAACCAGAGTGACTCCTGCTGACAGCCTCAGGTCTGGAGGTTTGTGACTCAGAGCTGCAGTAATGGACTGAGGTGGGTTGGACAAAAGACAAGACAAAATTAGTCACCAGGCTTCTCTATGAAACCAATATGATGGTGTAAATACAAAAAAAAATAAATAAATAAATAAAACTCTTGTAAAGATAAATGAGTGACGCTTATAGTAAATCAACAAACTCTAGTTGAACCCACTGAGGTTACTTGCAAAGGAAACCGCCCTGTTGTGATATGGAAGAAAACCGTTGGCTGCATTTTATAGGTTTAAAAAAAACCTTTGCAGACTTGTGTATTATTTTCTCAGGCTTTCTCCATCTGTGGTGTCACAGATGTCCCTGGAAGGAATTTCACAACATGGTTTAGGTGATGTACTATTATTTTTTTCATAATGCTTTACTTTGATTTAAATTCCGATCAAGCTGCACTGCTTCCTCTAAGATTACTAACTGGAAAATATAAAAAAAAAAAAAAAAAAATGCTGCCTTTTCCCAAGTGCAGTTCTAACTGAAACTTTCTCCAATTCGAATGGTTCATCTACATAATTTCATCGAGCCATAATTACCATAACAAAGATTTGGTGTCCTCCGGTGACATTGCTCAACGAACAAATTCAAGCTCAATAGCTCTCAAATATCATCTAATCTAGAGGAGAATTGGCTGGGATGTTGACAGCTCTATGATATGCAGCAGATAAGGTATAACACACCCTGGATTAGAGTTATTTTCATTGCAAAGTGCCCTTTTAAGCAGCAGAGAAGCATCATTTTCACCCTATAATTCCAGTTTGTCTTGTTCCATTTTAACACAAAATACCACGGCTTTTTCTTTCTCAGTAAACATTTGTCACATTAAATTTTAAAGCTCTGCTATTTGCAGATATCCTAAAGCTCAGCTATAGACTTAAATTCCAATCCCTTCCCTTTTTCATTCATATGTTTTCGATAAGTTCTTATGAATGCAAATCTTGCATATAAACCAGATAATTTGACAGTATGATTATTTTTTTTTCATTTTAAACATAAGGTGTCCTGCTGAGATTAAACAATTGCATCACTTCTGATCATTAAACTTGAGAAAATAGAATATTCTTTATGTCTTACTTCTGAACTATTGCTTAGGTAAAGTTTGACATTTATTTTTCCCAAAGTGGTCGAAGGAGCAAAACTCATGACAAAGTAAGAAATGTGTTCACTACAAGCGTCATAATAGAGGCATTAAATGTTCACTACTCCAATTAATACACACTATAGATTGTACGAGTAAAAGATTATGTCTTTAATAATAATTAATAATAATAATAATAA
>JBAMHX010000001.1:25268126-25303574 GCA_037177515.1 Pseudomugil tenellus
GATGGATGGATGGATGGATGGATGGATGGATGGATGGATGGATGGATGGATGGATGGATGGATGGATGGATAGACGGATGGATGGATGGATGGATGGATGGATGGATGGATGGACGGACGGACGGACGGACGGACAGACGGACGGACGGACGGACGGATGATGGATGGATGGATGGACGGATGGACGGATGGACGGATGGATGGATGGATGGATATTTCACCATGAACAGAAATAGAATGAGCGTATGCCATTTAGACTAAACATTAAATCCAAAGAAGAGTGAAGTGAAAAACACTGTCTGTCTCATTACAATGCAGTTGAAAGAAGAAAAAGAAATGACAAACCAAACCTTCTAAATTACTCTGACTACTAGGTGACAGAACATCTCAACACATCACATCAGGCTCAACTTGAATTGATGACAGAATATCTCCAAAATGATTACCAGACATTGCCAACAGACTCTGTGCTTTATGTTTTCTGATCTGTAAATTTGTTGCTCAACACTAAACTGAAACAGTGATGATCTCATAAAATTATCCTAAACTCAAGTTAATTGTCTTGGCAGGTGGCGCTTGTTTATCCAAACAGTGATCCCGGGATGTTCTGGGTGGCTTTCTATGGCTGCCTCCTGGCTGAGGTTATACCTGTACCTATTGAGGTACCACTGTCTCGCAAGGTATGGATATAATTATACAATTATAGGCAGAAATATTTTCATTTCCAGCCTCTGTAAGTGTGTTTTTTCTCCCACGTTTCTAGGATGCAGGTATCAGCCAGGTGGGTTTCCTACTCGGTAGCTGTGGTGTTGGTCTTGCTCTGACCAGTGAAATCTGCTTGAAGGGTCTACCCAAGACCCCCACTGGTGAAATACTGCAATTTAAAGGTAAAAAAGTGTTATACTTTATGCATTCTATACATCATGTTATGTATAACACAATAAGCCGCCATGTTTGGGCCTGTTCGTATTGATCTTGATTTTTAATTAACATGATGTTTTTCTCTAGATGTTTGACTTTACTTTCCCTGATAACTTTCTCTGTCAGGATGGCCTCGACTAAAGTGGGTGATAACAGATTCAAAATATCTGACCAAACCATCGAAAGACTGGCAACCACACATACCCACTGCAAATACTGACCCTGCATACATAGAGGTAATAGATCTTTCTGTTATGCCACCCCCTTTTCCCCGTCACAATAAAGTGACAGTAACAATAAAAACCAGGCTTTATATCTGCTGTATTGAGATTTTCCACAGACATTGACAGGTTGTCCTCATTCTCTGTCTCCCACAGTACAAGGCGAGTAAAGAGGGCACAGTGGTTGGTGTGGCTGTATCCAAAGTGGCCATGTTGACCCACTGCCAAGCACTGACCCAGGCCTGCAACTATTGTGAAGGTGAGTAGTGTTCCCATGTTGTCATCCATTACCGGAAGATTTTCTTGTTGGCACAACCAAAGTAATGTCTGTTCTTCTGTTTCCATTTTAAGGGGAAACTTTGGTGAACGTCCTGGATTTCAAGAAGGATATGGGCTTATGGCATGGAGTTCTCACAGTGGGTCTTCATGAAGTTAAATAAAGAAATTTACTCATACTATATATTAATTGATGTCCATTACATGAAGTTTCTTGTTTGCTTTCCAGGCTGTAATGAACAGGATACACACAATCAGTGTTCCCTATGCAGTAATGAAAGCGTGTCCTCTCTCGTGGGTACAGAGGGTCCATGTCCAGAAAGGTAAATTACTTTTTGAGAAATGTTATATAGAAGGACAGCATAATGATGTGCTGTGTTATCTTACTGTTGTGCAGCTCGTGTAGCTTTGGTGAAGTGCCGCGACCTGCACTGGGCCATGATGGCTCATCGGGACCAGAGAGATATCAGCCTGGCTTCGTTACGAATGCTCATTGTGGCTGATGGTGCTAACCCCTGTGAGTGTTTTGTGACTGGTGGATTTTCTTTAATTGTTTGGTCAAATGGGATAAATTAGAGACAACCTATGGAAAAAATCTGCCTTTCCTTTGCAGGGTCTGTCTCCTCCTGTGATGCCTTCCTGAATGTGTTTCAGTCACATGGATTGAAGCCTGAGGTTATCTGCCCTTGTGCTACCTCTCCTGAGGCCATGACAGTAGCTATACGCAGGTATCACTTATTTCGTGTCAAAAGTTTTCATTCTTTTTAGAATATTCTAAGCAAAAGAAAGAAAGAAGTTTATTCTCTTACCGGTTTCACCCGAAACACACTCTTCCTATTAAAGGCTCCTATATGTCCCATGTTTCTCCTTTTGCTTCAACTTTTTTAATTTAAGTGGTGTTTTTGACCAAAGTAGACCAAGTCTTTCAGGAAAAGCCCATGAGATGTGAGCTAAGACAAAATGTTTTACATAAAAATGACACAAGGGGATGTACCAGGAGTACAGAAGATGAAAAATTAGGTTTTTGGATATGAAAACATTGGAAAGGTCTTCTAGCATATCCCCAAACAACAACACCACAAGGCTGTAAATAAACCTTATATGACCCCTTTAATGAAGCTTACTGAGACAACACTTAGCAGAGTCTTACAGATACAGATGCCATAGATGTGTATTGATCAGTGAGAAACACTATGAAAAGATCACATGGAGGTTAACTTGCAACGTTGTCTGCTTGTACAGACCAGGAATCCCAGGAGCTCCCCTCCCAGCTCGTGCTATCCTTTCTATGGGCGGCTTGAGTCATGGTGTCATCAGGGTAAATACAGAGGATAAGAACTCAGCCCTGACTGTACAAGATGTGGGACATGTGATGCCTGGAGGTAATGATATAAGGATGGATATAAGAGTAGAAAGCAAAGCACAGCAAACAAAAGAACATTTTAAGAAGTCTTTTATCAGAAATTTAACTCAAAAGGTAAATATGAACAAAATGTAAAGTTGTGTTGGCTGGCGACCTGTCCAGGGCGTACCCCCCGCGACCCCTTTCGGGAATAAGCGGTAGAAAATAGATGGATGGCTGGAGTTGTGTTGCGGAAAACTTTAAAATCATTCAGGAAAATGTTCTCCTTTGTGATTAAACTGCATGATGGTAAATGCTTCATGGTATTGCATGAAATTGTATCAATTTGAAGGGAGAACTTGAAGAGAATGAAGTGAAAACCAAACAGATCTCTCTTCTCTCCTCTGCAGATACAAGTCAGAGTTGTGTTTTGACATAAGAGAACAGATCTGTGTACTTGGGAGAGCAGATTCACACAGATTTCCCAATAACTCAAGTTACCCTTACTTGCACTTATTTGCATTGATAACCATGGAGTCTGCAGCTGTTAGGAAATAACAGCCAGAAACCTTCCAGAAGCCTGACATGTAAATCTTGGACATTTTTTTAGATTTTCACATAGTTCCATGCACTTTCCAACTGTGCTTTTGTTCAGTTGTCCCATTTAGTGTTGCCAAACAGACACTTTAATAACAGCAAGACATTCTGGAACGATCATGTGTTTATCATTTGCTTATTAGAAAACATAACTGGACTCATTTCCACACAAACAAAACTCCAACCATGTTTTTCTGTCAGGGTTTGTTTTATATATCTTCTGATACCTTGGCAAAGAATTCCAGGTTTTAGATGTTCAGCTGTTCGCCTCAGGCATCTGGGAAAGCTTGAAACGGCTACTCAAAAGAACATAGAAGTAGTTGTAAAGTTATAAGCAGTTAAGTGTTAAGTGTGATTGTTTTGTGGCATTTAATTACGAAATCTTTATTCCCCTTCTTCCAGCTCTGATGTGTATAGTTAAGCCAGATGGGCCTCCTCAGTTGTGTAAAACTGATGAAATAGGAGAAATAATAATCAACTCGCGTGCTGGAGGAAACATGTACTACGGCTTGCCCGGACTCACCAAAAACACTTTTGAGGTATGAAAGAACGAACAATCAGCATGTTCTGTCAAAATCTACCTCATGAAAGTTAATTAAAGCCATTCATTTCTTTTTGTGTAATATGGCTATCCTTTTTGTCTCTGGGCCATGGTGTTCAGGTGATACCAGTTAATGCTAATGGAGTTCCCATTGGAGAGATTCCATTTGTGCGATCGGGACTCCTGGGGTTTGTTGGCCCAGTAAGCATGACTTTCTTTACTGAGAAGCCATTCCTCTTTCGCCGACAGTATAATGACTCTGCTGTGCTTGGCCTTGCACAGGGGAGTCTGATCTTCGTGGTGGGGAAGATTGAGGGCCTGCTGATGGTTTGTGGACGGAGACATAACGCTGACGACCTGGTGGCCACTGCTCTCGCCGTGGAGCCAGTTAAGACAGTTTACCGTGGGAGGTGAGGACATATTCTACATTGTGATTAATAAACTCAACAGTGGGTCAAGTGCAAATATTAATTAATCACTTCTGACATCTAGTGGTGGAGAAGACACACACTCAATCTAAATGAAAATGTTTTGATCGTTTATACTATAACAGCGTGACTCTGACACCTTTTAAATATTATTTCATAAACGTATGTTTTTGTGTCTGTGCATGTCAGGATCGCTGTGTTCTCAGTCACAGTGTTCTATGATGAGAGGGTTGTAATTGTGGCAGAGCAGAGGCCAGACGCAAGTGAGGAGGACAGTTTTCAGTGGATGAGCCGAGTGCTTCAGGTAGATCATCTCACCAACTTTCAATCAGTTCTTGTGAAACTCTACATGTTTTTCATCCAAAAAAACATCCCTTTTTAAATTACTTTATTTTTTGGAATTTCTGCAGTTTTATTAATTATTTCCTAGATATATTTTATAGCAAGCCAATGATCCCCGACTAACTCCACCTTGTTGTTTGGTTTTATCCATAGGCTATAGACAGCATCCACCAGGTGGGCCTGTACTGTCTGGCTCTGGTCCCAGCCAACACTTTACCCAAAACACCCCTGGGTGGGATCCACATTTCAGACACTAAACAGTTCTACTTAGAGGGCAACTTGCACCCCTGCAACATCCTGATGTGTCCTCATACTTGTGTCACTAACCTGCCAAAGCCTCGCCAAAAGCAGCCAGGTAATATGAATGTTAGATGTAATATTTGTGAGGATAACATAAATATTTATAAAATGTATTTATAATATGTCATGTTGTGTGAAACAAATCCTTTCTAATCAGACTTATGCAGGTAGTTGCATTGGTTGTTAAAAGACCTAATTCATAACAAGATCTCTTCAAGAACATTCATTTATTAAAGTGACTTACATCTGAGAATAAGAATAACTAAAATAGCATTTGTATTACTGTCATGTGTAGTATGATAGCAAGTGTTTTTATGTATAAGTGCTAATTTGAAACATGTAAACAATATTCTTTTTTAAGGTATCCTGTTTATTTATTTATTTCTCTCTCTCTCTCTCTTGTTTTTTCCTCCACTACTTCTGTCCATTATTCTCTTTCTTTTTATTTCTTTTTATTTGTAGTGGGTGTAGGTCCTGCATCTGTTATGGTGGGTAACCTTGTGGCTGGTAAGCGGATCGCCCAGGCTGCAGGAAGGGACCTTGGCATGATTGAAGACCAGGATCTTGTCCGGAAGGTAGTTTGATTAGATCACTGAAACTCACACTTTCAACCAGGTGGCAGCTTTAAATCTGACAGCTTATTAACAGCATGTCCTCCAGAAGCAGCAAGATTCATGTGCATGTGATTAACAGTAATGTTCAGAGTGTATTTGAGGTAAATAGTGAAGTTTGAAGACTTTCCACTGCAACTGTAACAATGACCAAAGCTCCAGAAGAAGTCAGTTTTTTTTTAGAAAATCTGGATTCTTCTTTTTCTCTGCCCTTGTCTCTCCCTGTGGATGTAGCTCTGTATGTGGCCTACAGTGATGGTAAGAATAACCATTCCCTCTTGCATGTTCACCATGCCTGTGCTTATTCTGTTCATGCTCTAATCAATACGGTTTTATGGCCGTTAAATGTGTACTTGTGAAGAAATGCTTTGCTTGTTTTCTTGTGTGGTTTTTGTTTCCCCTGTGGTCATACCTGCAGATGTAATTTACCTTTCACATCTTAAGTTATTGTTCATTATCTTAAGAGCTGTATTGGCTGAGAGTAAGTGGTAAATTATTTGGCATTGGTAAGCGAGAATTTATGCTATACAGCTATCTACCAAGGTATTCACTGTCTAAGCACCACTTTATTTGTCTATTTTTAAGCTTATCAATTTTTTCCATCAGCAAAAATCCCTTAACTTCCCCTCCATGGTTATATTTGTACTCATGTGTGCACATTTTTAAAGTAGGTGCTTAGATGTAGTCTATAATCCTTTTCTTAATTTCATTACAGCATCAGTACTTGACAGAGGCTCTACAGTGGAGGGCCCAGACGGACCCAGACCATGTCCTCTATGTTCTTCTTAATGCAAAGGTACCAAACTGATATGTCTTTACATTAAACAGAGTAATGTATCATCAATGCCCACATTTCAGTCTCTTTTTAGTGTGATCATCACATCAGATTTTTGAAGGTATTGCATTATTGGTGGTGTTTATTGTTCTTTCCTATCCCTCAGGGCGTAACGGTGGGCACTGCAACTTGCGTCCAGCTTCACAAGCGAGCAGAGAAGATAGCTGCAGCACTCACTGAGAAAGGCAGCATCAACACTGGGGAGAACGTAGTGCTGCTCTATCCTCCTGGTAGTTCTTCTTCTGGCTTTTATATAGAATTCTTATTTAGGTTCTTATGAGACCTTCATGACTTTTTCTAAACTTGTCTTCCATGTTTTTGTCAGGTATTGATTTGATTGCGGCTTTCTACGGCTGCCTTTATGCTGGATGCGTTCCAGTAAATGTCAGGCCTCCACACCCTCAGAACCTGGCAGCTACACTGCCAACTGTCCGGATGATTATTGATGTATGTATGCATGAGCTATGTTTGTACATGTCTTTGGGTTTGTTTCATTTTATTCAAACATTACATATTGTAAAGGCTGGTAGGAGACTTCAGATAACCTCTTGGATTTTTGTGATTGTGCGTTGCATTTTGCAAAGAACTTTAATTCCTGTTTTTTAGGACTGCGTTTCTTAACTTGAATAAACCTCTGTTGCTCCAACAACAAAAAAAGATAAAGGTGTACCGAAGCCTGAAATCTATTTCATCTAAAAAAAAACATCTATTAAATTCTGAAGGAAGATGTTGTATAAAAAGTATTTTATGCTTAAACAGTAAATGACCTGCAAGCAAATATGTGTTTCACAAATAAAAAGAAAAATCATTCTTGGAGAACCTTGTCTTCGAAGTATAACTAATGTTTTGTACATGGACTTAATGTGTATTTATGCCATTCATTTAAGTTTTAGAGCAGCTTTTCCTGTTCACACAGTTCCACTTGTCTTTTGTTGCCAGGTCAGTAAAGCTGCATGTATTCTTACAACACAAAACCTCATGAGGACTCTGCGCTCCAAAGAGGCTGCAGCTTCTGTCAACATTAAAACTTGGCCAACAATCATCGATACAGGTAATAAAAGTTAGGGAACAAAGGGAATTAGGCAATCCTCAGTTCATTTGTACAGAAACATGCCATTGTGATTAGTTCATGTCAGCTTCAATGTTCAAACTAACACTGAATCTACTGTTTCTCATATTCACAGTCCAGCATAAGGTTAAATTTGTTTTGATTAAATTAAAAACAGTAAAATAGACCTATCTGTTCTTGATGATGTGTTAGTGACAGAAAGTGATAGATCTGCTACAAACACTGGTGTCAGTTCTTGAAAATGGTTTGTTTTGCACATGGTTTTGCAAGACTTTAACAGCCTGCAAAAATAACAGCTCCACGGCCATATTTGTCACTTGATCAGTGCTTAGTTAACCATTTCGGTATTTCAACTTCATTTTTCATTTAGTACCAAATTGTTTCCTGTTTTCTTTCATACTACTGAGGGCAAAACTCTCTTGGGTAAAATTTAGATTTAATAATATTTAGATTTAATTAATTTTAAGAAGAGAGTGATGAGTTTAATTTTTTTTTGTGGTATATGACATCATGACTTCTTTGCTTCTTTTTAAATTCTGCACTTCTCTTGTTTGCAGACGACCTCCCACGACGTCGGCCTCCGCAGATCTATAAGCCCCCCACAGCAGAGATGATAGCTTATCTGGACTTCAGTGTGTCCACCACAGGCATGCTCACTGGGGTCAAGGTGAGAAATGCTTCTTTTACATGTCTTTACATATTTGAGATTATAAGATCTTCCATGTCATGTTGTCAGGTTACAACAGCTACCTGGAGCCAGTGTTGCAAGAAAATGCATGCCCCTCACAAACCCACAGATGCACTCATTCAAACATCATTTAAGTCTGGATGTATGCCTTCTGGAAGCAAAAACACTTTCAAAGAAGTCCCAAATGTAACTTTTTTTTTTGCTGTTCCCAGATCTCTCACGCAGCAATTAGTGCACTTTGTCGTTCCATAAAGCTTCAGTGTGAGCTGTACTCCTCTCGCCAAATAGCCATCTGTCTGGATCCGTACTGTGGTCTGGGCTTCGTTCTGTGGTGCCTCGCAAGGTACAGTTAGACATCACTTACTACACATTTGTGTTATACACAGAGATAACTGTGTCTTTTTTTTATTTGTTGTCCCATAGTGTTTACTCAGGTCATCAATCCATCCTGATCCCCCCCTTTGAGCTAGAGAGCTGTTTGTCTCTGTGGCTGAGCACGCTCAGTCAGTACCGTATCAGGGACACCTTCTGTTCCTACTCTGTCATGGAGCTCTGCACTAAAGGACTTGGTACACAGACCGAGGTGCTCAAGGTGAGGACTCTTCACGCACAGAGAATAGTAAATTAAAACAATCCGAGTCATGGATTTTTTCTAAGTGTCTGAGTGTACTTTAGGCACGTGGTGTGAACCTGTCATGTGTGCGGAGCTGCGTAGTGATAGCAGAGGAACGTCCTCGCCTCGCCCTCACACAGTCCTTCTCCAAGTTGTTTAAAGATGTGGGGCTGTCGTCCAGAGCTGTCAGCACTGCTTTTGGCTCCCGGGTCAACCTGGCTGTTTGCTTGCAGGTAAAAACCCAGAAAGACATGATTTTGAAATGTAGAAAATGCAAATATGCAAATGCAAAATACAAGTTTTTTTTATGTTACAGGGCACCACTGGTCCTGATCCCTGTACGGTGTATGTGGACATGAAGTCTCTACGGCATGACAGGTGACACACAATTTATTTTAACTGTAAACAAACCTATTACCTCAGTGTCCTAAACTGAACTTAGTTTCTCTTATGATACTGGACTGATATGACCGTTCTCTTCCGCAACATCATCAAAATGTCAAGTTTTGGAATATCTTTTTAAGGAAGGCATTGCATTTCTACACAGAGGTGAACAGTTGGTAGAGCCATTGCTTAGAATTATTAAAGCTATGTTGTGAATACCTCAATAAGACAGTATACAGTTTATTGTCATGTATATGATGTATTTAAAGTGGATTGCATGAAGAAAATGTTAAAGAGACTTGACCGAGTCTCATATTTAACAAAAAGGTTTTGCTAGTTTTTTTAAACAGGACTCAAAGATGTTTTTGCATTATGATGCAGTTAGTAACATTTTTATTAAGGAAACATTTTAGAAACAAACAAAAAGAAATATAAAGCTCTTTGAGGCTGTTTGCTGGATAAATGTCAGTTATAGAAAAACCAAAGCTAGTACAGAGTTTTGGTTTATTGAGTACATTTAAAGCACAAGATGAATGCAAAAGAGTCCTGAATCAAAAGTGTCATTTTTCAAAAAGGCTAAATGAGAAGCTGTGTGAAATTTGAATAAGAATTAACTCAATTATTTGCAATTTCCTAATCATTGCTTTCAAAGATTCTTCACTCTTTTGTTGTCCGAGTCTAAACTTCTTTTATATGTCCTGTTGGCTACAGATTAAAAATGAACTTCAGTTCCTCATTTGAGCTTTGATTTATTTGAATGACTGCATGCGTTTTCTGCCTGTGTGGTTGCCTGTTTCAGAGTGAGGCTGGTGGAAAGAGGAGCTCCTCAAAGTCTTCCTTTAATGGAGTCTGGCAAGGTGGGATACATCATATGGTTTATTTGTTAAATTTTAAGCAGTAGCAATGTTGACGATGCATTTATGTGCAGATACTGCCAGGTGTTCGGGTGATAATAGTAAATTCAGAGACCAGAGGTCCACTCGGGGATTCTCATCTTGGAGAGGTGAGAGAGCTGTGAGCTGACATTCCTCCTCCGTCATGACAGAATGATGCTAGGAGGGAAAAGTCTTGGTAATGTGGTTGTATTTCTAAAACCAGCTCCTTGTCCATCTTCTGTCTCAGATCTGGGTGAACAGCCCTCATAATGCAAGTGGTTACTACACCATCTATGGAGAGGAAAGTCTTCAGGCAGACCACTTCAACACCAAGCTCAGTTTTGGGGACCCACAAACATTGTGGGCCAGAACTGGATACTTAGGTTTTGTGAAGAGAACTGAGTTGCTGGATGCCAGTGGCGGTAAACAGGCTAAGCTAATATCAGGGTTAAAAAAACAAAATAGGAGCTTGGTTTATTGTTTTTAATAGCAATTAGTCACTTTTCCTCTGAGTCTGCAAACTTCCTTCCATTTCTGCCATCAGATCGGCATGACGCTCTGTTTGTGGTGGGCTCACTGGATGAGACACTGGAGCTACGAGGATTGCGCTATCACCCTACTGACATTGAGACATCAGTGTCACGATCCCACCGAAGTATTGCTGAGAGGTGAGAATGCTTCATGCACATTATTTACACATCACACACTTTGGAAAATACTCCTTGATGATAAATATCCACCTTTAAAATCTCATTTGCTACATAAAGTACGTTTTATAACTTGGAACTGAGAATTTCTCCTCGAAGGGTTTTGACATTGCTTTTGAGCTCCTTGTCCATGTTCCTCACAGTGCTGTGTTTACATGGACCAACCTGCTGGTGGTGGTGTCGGAGCTATGTGGTTCAGAGCAGGACGCATTGGACCTGGTGCCTCTGATCACCAACGTGGTCCTGGAGGAGCACCACTTAATCGTCGGTGTGGTGGTCATTGTGGACCCAGGAGTTATACCCATCAACTCCAGAGGAGAAAAGCAACGCATGCATCTACGGGACTCATTTCTCGCTGACCAGCTGGATCCTATCTATGTTGCATACAACATGTGAGCGCTTATGGTGGTCTGGGTTTATTTGGCCATCATCCGCTGTCTTCTGCACCATTGGCTTGACCACTGGCTTGGCTATCATGACAACCTGCCCCGTATGACACCAGCATATCTTGGCCACTGCATGTCCGTGATTAGATCTGCCACATTTGGAGTTGTTCACTGTGTTTTTATACAAAGATAAATGTTGCAGATGGGACAGGGGACATGTACTGTGAAATGCAAAGAAAATCAAATTTCCACGAGCACTTTTTCTGAAGAAATGTCAAAATAACACAAAAGGTCCAATTAATGATGAACAAGGACTGTCTGAGTGGAAATGTGTCCTCTTATTCTCTACTTACCACAAACACGTTCACTTTTTAGTCTCTGCAAAGCTGCTAAACTTTAATCAATTTGAAATATTTTTTTCCATGCAGCTTTCCAACAAATTCACTCTAATGCATGTACTTAGCCCTTCTCAGTAACGTGGCTGTACAGTATATGCGGGCAAAGCAGCAGCCTGTCTCACTCAGTGTGCATATTTAGAAAGCCTATTTTTTCCCCTGATATCGAAGCCAAATAGATTTTCCTTCTCTAATATCTTTCCTGCCTTATTAAACTTCAGCCATACATTCCTTACTTAATTTTTATTGAAAATTTGCTATTAATGGCTGTGTGATTTGTAGAGGAAATCCTAACAGATCAAAAGGGATCAAAACAATAAGAGGAAAGAGGCCATATTCTATACTGTAACTGCAAGGGTCTCTTTGTATTTTAGATACCAAATGCTACTGTACAGATAATTTTTGTATAAATGTATAAACGTTTGACTCACCCCTCTCAGTTGGTGGTTTCTGGATGAATAACCCGGCTGGGAGACTGTCATAGTAGCATAAAAAAGATTGTACATAAGATTTAACAGTTACAAGTACTTTTGTTGTGGGTATATGAGCTACGCAAGGGAAGATAAAGATAAATAACTTTAAAGCATTAATAGTCAGTACAGATATAACATTGCACTTTCTCAAAAATTCTCTATTTTATTATAACAATGAGGCATTATATAATAGGATATTTGAATATTATTTGTTGGGGAGCTTTGAGAGTTTACTGGGAGGGCTATCACTATTAACCTTCTGTGTCAGCCACTGCGGGTAAAATGTGTCTGTTGAGAAGGTTAAAAAACAATATTGTGACTGTTTTCAGGCAACCAGGTTATTTTGTAAAAATAAGGCCCATAATTGTTCATCTGACACCCATTACCATTGTATATCTGAGTAGTCAAGATCTCCTCAGTTTTGTTTTACACGCTGGTAGTGGAGTAAACATTAATGAGTTTGGCCCATTTTCCTCTCAGAACTCAAAAAAGGTCATTTAGACTGTGTTTTGTGTTTGTGAAACTTTGTAAATAATCATTTTGAATTCCCAAACCATTATTGTTGGTACTGTAGTCAATAGAAGCAAGTGTCATGGTTATTTTCTGTATTCAGTCACTGGATTTATAAGCACTTGTGAATGCAGCTGCAAAGCTGAGCCACATTTGAAACATTAATTGGCAAATATATGAAAGAAAAGCTTTTTTTTTAAAAAAAAAAAAAAAGAAAAGAAAAATACTCGCATCAAGATATTTTTACACAATGAACTTTATTTCTTGCAAACTTGTGCTTTCGTTGTCCTCCTTGCCATAACTTCAAAGTTGTTTGTAATGGATAATAATGTATTTTAGTGATGCACCCTTAATGTCAGCCTGTAAATAGTTTTTTTTTCTCATTCTTATCAACTTTTGCTCTCATTCCATAACATGCAGCCAGACCAAACACAGTTTTAGTAAAGTCTTTATTGATTAAATGTAAACAGGGATTATTTTATTAACCCATGTTGTGTGACATAGCATACGCATAAATACTTTAAAGATAGAACAATGAATCAGTGATGGACTGGCGACCTGTCCACGATGTATCCCGCCTCTCACCCAATGATTATTGGATATCTCCAGCTATCTGTGACCCTTCTTGGGAATAAGCGGTACGGATAATGAATGACTAATTAATATATTTTTAAATAATGATAAATATGAGGGCAGCGTAGACACTTTACAGTAAGAATTGAAGATTTAACCTCTCACATGTTGTATTATTATCTTTACAATTAAAGTTTGTAGTTTCTTCAGAAACTGGGAGATATTTTTTTAGTGGATGATTTTAAGTTTTCCAGAAAACATTCAGGTTTAAGAAAGTTGTCTGAAACAAAGCATCAGGTCTGATTGGCCCGATGGTGGTACATACAGTAGTTTTCTACTCTGTGGACTGTAATTATCTCCATTTCATGTTGCATTATGTGTGCTGAATGATGTTAAAACATTTACAGTCTGATACTGACATTTGGTTTTCCCCTCTTTTAGTCAATCTAGAAAATATCAAGAAAATAAAGTTTCCAATAACACCTCATTTTATCTTTGATGTTGTGTCCTGCAGTTTCAGCAGAATGTTTGCATGACTCAGCCAAGCACTTAAATTTAATTTTATGTTGTGGTCACACATTGGGGAGATAAATATGTATAAAATCATTTATTCAGGGAGAAAAACGCATAATACAGGGAGGAACCAGGTGGTCTTGTGGTGCAATGTGTGAATAATACCCATAAAATGCAGAGAAATGTCAGAATGAATCTTCTCATCATCACAGACCTTGCAAATCCTAAATAGGAAAAAAACAGAATCCTGTTTTGCTAGGAAGTCTACAAGGGCTTCTTCTGGTTCCCACTTTTTTAGCATTAGAGTTCTTACACACTATGCAATCCTAATAAAGGTGCAATTTCAGTTCAAAGCTTGCACAATAGATGTCTTGCTCATGGTTTTTTAGTAACTAACAAGGACTAATGAAATTTAACAAGTAGTGTACTTAAGACTGTATCATCTCTCTTGAGTTGTTCTATAATATTTTGTGTATGCACCCTTGGCGTGTTGTATTACAATTATTTAGTGAAATCTACACTTGCTCCGAGAGGGTGTAATCCACTGATGAATCTTTAATGATGGGGGGGTTAACTAATACACCGTTGTTTAAGGTGGTTCACTCTTTTCCCTTTTTTCTCACTTATTTTCTATTTCAGTTGTTGTACTTTGTTTTATACTTTATGTATAAGTAATGCAGAATAAACAGGCATTTAACCAACTCAAGTGTTTTAATTTAATTGGATATTCAGTTATTCAGTACTTTCATATGGATTGTTCGTATACTTTCTCCGTCACTCATTATCAATTACTAGCTCATGAGTTTCATGTTTCAACAATATGCATGTCCCAAAATACAGAAGATGACCGAAAAACACTTACAACTAGGCTATTTTGTAAAAAAGAAGGCCCATAATTCTTTATCTGATATCCATTAACATTGTATATCTGAGTAGTCAAGATCTCCTCCGTTTTGTTTTACACGCTAGTGGAGTAAGCATTAATGAGTTTGGCCCCATTTTACTCTCAGAACCAAAATAAAGGTCATTCAGAATGTGTTTTGTGTTTCTGAAACTTTGTAAATAATGATTTTGAATTCCCAAACCATTGTTGTTGCTACTGTAGTCAATAGAAGCAAGTAAACAAGTGTCATGGTTATTTTCTGTTTTCAATCACTGGATTTATAAGCATTTATAAGAACAAGTATGCAAGGAATAATGAGTTCAATCCATTATCCAACAATATGCTCTCCTTCTTCCAGATTATAGTTCTTTAAAAATCTTTGTTTCTATTTTATCCAAAATTTTACTCAGACAGTTTTACTCAGATTAATATTTTCTAAGCTGTTAAATGAAACCACCACATATTGAAAAATGTATAGTTCAAAGACAATGTTTTTTCTTCTAAATTTGTATTTTCTGTCTAGAAACAGTTACATAAAAATACAATCTTTCTTGCTTTATACATTATTTGCAAAGTATTACCTTCACCAGAAACATACTTTATTGCTTTTGACATCATAAAAAGATTATCTGATCACAGTTATGAACTATCTCATTGCTCCCTTTAATAAATGTCCATGACTATAGAGTGCGTTTGCACTTAAGTCTTCCCGAATATCATAATTTAAGGCTGTTATGAAAATTGACACATGTATATATTATCTCTGGAATTAGTATTATGTTGCTGCAGAAGCTAAATGTTTTCAGTATAACTATAGGAAAAGGTAATGTATTATTCTTTAAATGTAAAGCCCTCTAAGAATAACAAATCAATCACACGAAATCTTCGAAGTAGAATCACATGTGAAAACATAAATTTCGAAAGTTTTTTCCTGTCGCTGTATGGACTAGTAGCGCGGCCTCTTCCACCAATCAAAACGCTGAAAGATTCAATTACGTAATGCCGTTATTGCTCAACCGCCACGCCCATTTCCTTTAGGGAAAAAAGTGATCAGCTATTTTTTTAGCTGACATCTTTGTATTTTTAGCTATTAGCCGTTACTGCTAAGTAACTTTCCAGGTTACTTTTCGGTTAAATATCAGTTCACGAACTGGTCGAATTTCACGCTGCGAACCGGAACAGCTGCACATCCTCTGAGAAGGTAAATTTCGGCTGGCTTGAGCGATAATTTTGTGCTCATCTGACTGTCTGCTCCGCTGTAGCCGTAATGGCGGCTGTAGCTTCGTCAACTCCTCGCCGTTTTACGAAAAGGGAAGGTGTAGTTAGCTTAATGGCTCCCCGTATCGCTGACGTCTTTTGACGCGATAAGTTGCGTGCCAGTGACAGAGTTACTTATATTTGCTCACTGGGACAAATGCTCGTCCATCCTGTAAATCAGACCAACAAAGTTTGCAAAGCGTGTTGTTCTGAATTTAATGTTTTAACGCTTTAATGTGTATAACATCCGCTTAACTGGTTAGCTCCTGTTTACTAGCTGCGATAACGTTAGTGGGCGCGAACAGTCTAGAAGTAATGGTTAATCAGTTTTTAACTAAACAGTTCTTTGAATGTTAGCCCATTATTTATTAAATATATTATTAAATCCATGAATGTAAAACGTTAACAGTATTGACAGCAGGAACAAGCTGTTTCGTAATGTCACGTTAACGTTGGTTGCATTGGCTAATGCAAGCAAACCAGAGAGGAAAGGTGACTTTCTGTGCGTTTGATTTTAATTTGTTTCTAAATTAAAGGTTTTCGATCATTAGAGTTGGTGACTTTGAGTTTTTGTTTTTTATTTAGTCTTTTGGGGCTAAATCATAGCCTTGTGGTTACAGCACATATAAAAGCAGCCAAACGTGGACACAGACAACTGTTGTTACTTTAGAACTACTGTTAAACAGTAATATTGATTTATTTCTTCCCAGTTACAATGGAAGAAGTACAGCAGGGCAGCAATGGCACTGAATCACAGGCTTCAACCATTCCCACTACCATCACAACCTCTCAGTTCTCACAGATAGCTCAGCAGGTAACTAATAGACCCCTTTGGAAATACCATTAAAACGAATATCTTAGATTCTTTATGGCCATAGTAGCTTTTATTCTGAAAATATCACGAGCACTAAGGTTAAGTTGTAGCAAAGCTCATTTTAGATGTTATTTTTTATTGTAAGTTATTTTAACTCTTGTCACATGGCTTGGCATTTCACATGGATCCAACCAAAAATGATTTACATACGTGCAATATCAGTCACAATGTGTGTGTGCGTGTGTGTGTTCATTCATAAATACATATTCAATCAATCCTGTTCATTACCTGTCTTTGTATGAAGTACCTTTTCTATCCCTAACTGAGTCAAATATAAAATTAAATATAAAATACTGAGTCAAAGTTCCTGCCTGAGTTTAAAACATTTAATTAGAAAATCATTAGTTTTCAAGAGTTTTTAGATTTTAAAATTCAGAGTAAGAATGATAGCGTTCGCTAAGTACCCAGGATGGTTTTCCCAGAAATATGCATATATGGTGTTTTAATCTCTGTGTTTAATGCATCCAGTTAAAAAGAAATATGAGTATTATCAGTATTCAAAACTCAGTGTATTTGTCTCTTTATCAGTATTACTGGTTAATAAGAACATTTGTTTGATTTGGATACATTTAAGCGATAAAAATAGTCGTAATTATTTTTCCAGATGTCGTTGGGTGGTTCATCTGTGGCTGTTGTGCAGCTGCCAGGGGGGCAGTTTCAGGTTCAAGGAGTGATCCAATCTGCACAGTCATCAGTTATTCAGTCCCCTCAGGTGCAGATTGCACAGGTGAGATTTGTTAATATATATGTCATGTTCTCATTTTTGTCTATAAATGCCCAATGAATGATTACTGAATATAATTTCTACATGCTGTCTTTGGAATAATTAAGTAAATAATTTCTTAAATTATTTTCCAACAGATTTGTACACATCAGTAAATACTCATTTTTTTCTTGTGTTATCCAGCATTAAAGCAAGCAGAATGATTTTCTGAGTGCTGTGTTGTGCATTTGCCTTGTCAGAGGATTTATATATATATATATATATATATATATATATATATATATATATATATATGCACGTTTATTTATTTAGCTTTTATTATTATAGTAGCAGTTGTCCTACAGCTCTCATTTTCTCTATCTTCACTGATGAAGATGGATAGAAGTGTTCTAGATGTGTCTGATGGTTCCCAGACTTTCAGAGGAGGGGTGAGTTTTAAAAAAATGGGCAGATTGGGATTCAGCGTAAATGTACAAAGGTAAACTTCAATAAGGCAGCATAGGGACTAGTCCCGCTCTTTTATCATTTATTGGCCCGTGCTCTCACAGCCTGCTGGGAGATGTCCCACATATTCCACCATACACGCCCCGCCACGTAGGTGAACCCTCCTAATATGGGATAGGCCCCTGCCTCTCCTGCAGGCTGCTGCCTGATCTGATATCAGGCCAGTGGGACGGTTTGCTCATGTTTTCACTCCAACTTCATTTCCCAGAAGGTCTTACTCTTGGCCATGCTGAACCCGGGGACGCATTGATAGAGAGAGGTCCTCAAATCTGATTCAGAACTAAGTGGAAAAACACGAGGAATGAATCAGCCTTTGTGCAAGCTCATATTTCATCTCCAAACATGTCAACTGTGGCAAGCTGTCCTATTTTGAAGTGGAGTTGCGAGAGAATTTTTAAGAAGCAGAAGCATTCAAATGTCTCCAAGTCAATTTCACCCTTCTTTCCTCTAGTAAGTCATGGATTGTTGCTCCCCTACCATCGTGAGCAATTTGTTCCCTCATGTTTACAACATCAGACATGGCTTTTGATTATGCATTTTGTGTTTGGAAATGAACTCATCATTTCAGCTATAGATGGCATTGAACTGAGCCTTTATCCTGGTGAAAGGACCTAGATGTCAGGCTTTTTTTAATCACTCTACAAAGAGTCTGACTTCTTCTGACCTCTGGGAGGCGGGGTTAATATTGTTGTTGCACATTGAATGGTGGACATACAAATCTCTTATCCTTTTTTGGTTCTGTCTTGATAGGCCTGAGTTTTCTTTTGTAGCATGGTATTCCACTGGCACTCTCATCCTGGATTAAAATCTTAATTAAGTTGAGTGTCAGTGTGTCTTGCTTTAGCTGAAAGCCAAAGGAGAAGGGACTGTGGAGGAAAAGGGACATGGTACAAAGGATGATGATGGACCCATGTGTACTGCAAGAGCAGGGATGAGATTTAATTAGATATTATTGATATCAATACCATTAAAAATTCTCCCTATTGATCTCGTAATAATTTCTAAATCAATTTTCTAGGAAGAAGGTATGAAACAGGTACTAACGGTGTCCCAGAAACTGTACGACTATGAAACCTCCTGACATCACATATGCTGACGTCAGCATCGGAACAGCATATGTTTGTGTCTAAATCATATATAAATTAATTTATCAGTTACTCCTAAATAGTTAGAAGACATTTGAACACAAGTTACACTGAAGGTTGGGTCTCTTTATAGCTCTACACAAATAATATGAAGAAAACTATTCGAATCAATAATATCTTCAAATTGATACTGATGCCAGTATAGACCTGCTGTAAAAAGGGAAATGTAACTAATTTAATTAACTGAAAATAAAAACTGTAGATGTTTATTTTAGGTCAATTAAATTGTTTAATTTAGTACACTAAATTAAACAATGACCACTATATTAAGAAACTTATTAATACTGCAACTTTAATCAAAAACTGATTCACCAGTTAAATATATAAGCAATGTATAGTTCCAATATCTGGCTTCTGAAATCCTCTTAGATAACGTTTAAGGGTGTAATGAAATGACAAAGTAAAATTCAAAGTCCCATTAATAAAGGCCAAAAAGAACTGACCCAAAAAGAATTGACCCTCTCGCCCTCCCGTGGCACCAAATTTCATTTCAAAATGGTAGTGGGGGAGATTGGGGACCCTCCTACATTGAATGTGATAGTGTGCAGGGATGAAAGTAAGACATTAAGTGATGGTACGCAGTACCTGGAAGACGAGAGAGCGACTCATTCAGAACAAGTCAAAACTACACTCTGAGGCACACAGTAGAACAAACTGCCTTGTTAAAAAATGAATTTAAACTCATTCAGAAACTTTTCTGAACTATCAACACTGTATTTTAGTCCACATTGGACGAAGCTGTGATCACGAATCTCACTTTTCCTCAAGGCTCTTGGCTTGAGCTTGTGTCATTGTCACATTAGTAAAAAATGCAGCCATGCTCTAGATCTCTTCTTCCAAAACCAACAGGCACGCATGTCCAACATTGTTTATTTGCAGCCAGTTAGCTGGCACCAATACAGTTTTGATAAGCCCAGTGGCGAACAATTTTTATCCTTTTGTAAATATTGGAGAAGTCCCTGAATAGAATTCGTTTTCAGTTCTCATCTTAATGCAAAAGCCACTGTTAGTGTGGCTACCACTGATGTTTTCCTTTGTCTGTGGGGCTTCTCTATTTGGCATCTTTATATTAGCCTGTCAAAGTCTATAAAAACCTATATGAACAAGAGACTGAGGTTTGGGATAGGTACAGATTTAGCAAAGACATAAATTCAGTAGATCCATGTTGAAGCCTGACCACATGTAATACGACTGACGTGGAAAAGAAAAAAAAAGAAATAACGAGAAAATGTGAGACTTAGCCATGATCTGTTGGAAGAGCCAAAAACACTGGTGAGTCGTTGGGGTCTGATTGTGTGGGTCACCTTTGTGACAGAAATGACACGCCTGATCAAAGGCTGACCATTTGATGCTAGTATGCCTCTGTCTTTGCACCCAGCTGTGCCAGCCTGCTTGTCTGACCTTGGCCTCCAATCATGAGGATTTGTGTGGCAAATAAAGGTTATTATGGCCCCAGCTAGTGTTCGCTTTGGTGTCTCCTTCATCCCTTGTTTCATCTTGGCATTCTGACTGTACGAGCTTCTGGCCTTTCCAGGGAGCTTTGATGAGGTTGTGAGCATGGCTGATTGGCCAATGGAAATTAATCTCTGATAAAGCCAAGATAGACGGCAGGAGGTGTTGGAAGCAAAATGGGTGAGAGATACAGTATATAGTTCTGTCAGTCAAAACCTCCTAATGAAGAACATTGTCAACATTTTCTGAGTCTGTTTCTCTGGGGTAACTGCAGGAAGCAAGTTGCCCAATGGGGGCACTGTGTTGGGCCCTCATGCTGGCCTTTCTGTACAGAAGCCATCTGCCAATGACAACTGGACCTGCCGCAGACATTTGCAACATCACTGCCGTGATGACAACTCTCACACCAGCTGCCTTTATCTCCACAGCTTTGTTTCTTTTTCAATTTGAAATACCATTTGAACTCCAAATGGAGCATAAACACTCCCATAATCTGAGTACAGAGAATGGTCTTTTTTCCATTCTAGTATGACAGAGCTTTTATGTGCCGAGGCAGCTTCCTATGAAAAACCCCATGCTTTTTTTTTTCTTTCTGCCTTCAGCTAGTGATCCGATGGGCGTCCCACTCCAAATGGCAAATGTCTCTTCCCATGTATAGCACTCATAGCCCTTTATTGAGGATCATTGCACTGGCAGTGTCTTTCAGCCAAACATCAGACTTTCCATATAAAAGCTGAAATTAATTCTGTAGCCAGAATAAAAAGGTGAAGAGTCAGAGCAGTAAACCCTCACTTGCAATCCTCTGTTTTTTTATTTTATATAGCCAGAAGCAGTCTCTTTTTTTCCTTTTTCCACTTCTTTCTCTGCTGGGAGAGAATGTCTTTGCATCTAAAATTTGCATTAATGCACCGCTAAGGTCAACTCGGCTCATTTAAAAAACAAAGCATTCTGTGAGTTGTAGCTTCATGGGTCTGCTGGCACACATGAAGATTTATTGTCTGCCCTGTACTTGTGCTCCTGCTCCTCTTTACTGGACAACTCTGACCCCATCCTGCCTACACCACAGAGATGTTTAATCTCCAAAGACAACTTCAGTATGAATACATTTTAGTCATTGCCACGGTGCCCTGGGTAGTGCCCTGGCATGGGCTGACACCATACACCACCGGTAGGGCTGGGAATGAGAGGCACAGAGGGAAAGAGAGAGACATCTGCTCTGGTCACCCACCCTGCAATGCCCTGTTGTACCAGGAGCCATGGCATCCTTGTTGGTTTACTCTATGCTTTTTTCCCTGAGTGCATATGTGTGTTGAGAAGGATAGAGATGGGAGGTGGAAGGGAGAGCACACAGGAGTAAGGGGGTGCTTTGCCATATGGCCTGCTCAAGCTGAGAGAAAAAAGCAAAGGGAGTACAGACACTAGAGACAAACAGACAAAGCACTGTGAAAAATTTCTAGTTTTAACAAGTCATTTAATTGTCTTTTGCTGAGACTCCCAAAATTGGGAGAAAAACTGCTATTGTGGAAAGATGATCTGACTTGATTCCAATGCAATCCAGCTTCTTTTCTCTAAATAAGCTGACATTATCCTGCCACATTTTCATACGTAACAATATAAGCCCCTGCAAGTTCTGGCAATTAAATTAAACAAATTGGTAAACAACTGAAACATACTCAACAGGAAAATAACCAGCAAGGATTTTTTTTCTTTGCACTGAACTCCAGTTAAATCGACTCGTTAATATGATTTTTTTTTTTTTTTTTTTTTTTTGCACTGTGGGCATGAGAGGCGAGCAGAGGGTTGGAGCCACAAAAAGACCTTTTATCTTGCCATCTCTCCCTCTCTTCAAGAACATGCCTAGAAACTGTAATGCCAACCAAAACCCTGACTTTCTATGTAGGGCAGCAGTAAAGCAGTAAGGCTCTAATAGAAAGGGGGAGGTATTTTTAAAAATATGTTTGTTCTTTGTATGATATGAAGAAGGAACGCCTAAGTTTTCCATGAATGGTTTAAATTGCACAACAAAAGTGAGGATGAGAAAGACTGGGCAAAAACTGTAAGTGCAAAAGTCAGAAAATACAGGTAAAAGTATTGACCCAGCAAATTAGACACTTTCTAAAGTGATGACTTCAAACCCGACAACACTTTCAGGATTTTTTGGGTATATAGTAAACTCTTTGAGGACACAGCCACCGAAATCATTTCTAGAACTGTTTCATTTATCGAGGAGAAAGGATTGGACTTGGATGAAAGCAATAGTAACAGACGGTGCTTTGAAAATAGTGAGCTGAGTGAGTTCAGCTGATAATAGCCTCTGTTATAGCAAATTACAAACTTCATTCCGTGGTACTTGGAGTTTGCAGAACTCACTATTACTACAGATTACAGCACAATACAACAATAACATCATGCAAAAATGACATCAGGCATCTCATTTTAAAATCATTGTCATTTCTATCATTATGGGTACCAGAAGAAAATAGCAACATACAAAAAGAACTATTTCTGCATGAAGTTTGATTTATTAATGCTCAAACTGACCATTCTTATGTGATGTAGTTCATGATTTTAGCCATATCAAGTCAAATCAGGATTCAAATGGGATTTAAGGAAACATTTGAAATGAATGCCTTTTCAAAGAGACTAAACTTTGATTTAGGTGTTTGCTTTTTAAAATCCCAGCATTTCCACTGAGGTGAGGGTTGTAATGTTGGTGAAAGATATGCTTTAAAGGCTAAGCAGTTAATACTTATCAGACTATGCTTCTTGGTTTTCTGGGTGGGAATGTTGGACTTCTTATTCCTCATTCAATTTCTAAATTATTTATTCAATTCCCAGATGAAGTGTAACCTAACTGAACACATCTGACGGATAACAGTTTGTGAAGGAAACAGAGGAAGTCGCAGCACTAAATAACAAACTGTTGGTTGTGATGACATAATCATGATGTAATGCTGATATATTCAAATTTATCCATGTGCAATAAAAAAACTTTGGATTGTTACTGCAATTTATGTTGCAACTAAATGTTTATTTCTTTTAAACTAGTTGACACTACTGTGTTTTATAGAAATATGTGTTTTTTGTGAAAAAAATATGACTCCTTTTCAGACATTTCTGGGATATTGCCACTGCACTCATTCAAGCTGACAACCAAGAATTCAAGAGCAGACTGAAGTCTTATTGAAGCATCAGACATCATGAGATGCAACATTCAGTGCCACGGTGCACTGATAACACTTTGACTGCGGAAGGATCAAAGCAAAGGACAAACACACTGGGGATATTTCTTTATTTTTGAAAGCAGTAAGGTGAAAAAAGATACAAGGAGATTCAGCGAGGAGCGAGTCACAAACAAGAGACAAGGAGAAAGACAGAGACATTCAAAGACAGACAAGTCAATGATGCTGCTCATGCACTGGGATTGCCACACCCACAGGGCAGCCTGGGTTTCTGGAGTGAGGGAAGGATTCATCTATTTTATCTATTCTGTCGTCTTCTTTTTTATTTCTCTTTTTGAGGTTATACAGTGCATGTCTCTTTTTACCTCTTTCCCCTTCTTCAGTGAGGCAAAGATCTTAATCGCCCCTGACTGTAATCTACCAGAGTGGAACGCTTTTCTTCAATAGACAAAAAAAAGGAGCTTAGAGACGCTGCACCCTGCAAGGGTATAGCATCATAGGGTTATCCCTTGGTAAAAAAAAAAAAAAGGGGGGGGAGGGGGATGTGTGTCTCTGTGAATAGGTTGCCCTATTGGTTTCTTTTGTAGTGACTTACAAAGACACAACTTGTGTAAAACATTAGAGGCGAGGACAGTGAACATGTAAATTCATACAGGTTCTCTCTTTTTTCATTGGTTGGCTTTTACTTCATCCCAGCTTGAAGTAGATTTTCTTTTCTTCTAGCTCTCTTTGCATGTGTGGATGTTCTTTTGAAGTGATCGATCAGTTGTTTGCGCACGTCAAATATACTAAGTCAAGGACCCAATCTTTATCTAAGTTCAGTATTGAGCAGGCCACTAATAATCAGATGCAAACATATTATTGTGGTATAAAAGACTAGCAGGAATAGGAACAAAAATGTTTGTGAGGGACAGTTTATGGAATCTTCAAGGAGGATTTTGCTGACATGTCTTCAGGGAAAACAGATAGGAGGCTGTGCTGCAATGTGCATCCACATTTCTGCTTCCAAGAGACAACTATTTGTTTTGTTTTCATCACTTTGCAGTCTGATGGGTTGACATCTGACAGTTTAGAATATTTGAAAAGCCAACTTATTTCTTTACTCTTGACAATTTGGTGTCTTTTTTTCCCTTCATCTGGCATCTGAATTGTCCTTATGTAGAAAAGCCATCCATCTGTTGCTTGCAGCAGACTAAAACTGACACTATATGTTATTTGCAAAGAGAACTGAAATCATAGAGAGATCATTTATGATGCTACAGCCAATTCCTCTTCAAGTCTCCCTTTCATTGTCTGGAGCTGTGAGTCCTCTTTACTCGTGTTTTCTCTCTCTCTCTTTTCCTCTATTATTTTACTTTCGACATGGCTTCCTTTTTTTATTTCTCTCTTGCTCTCTGTCGGCTCATTTTATTCTAGTTGCATTTGTCACTTTCTCCTTCCCTGTCTTGGTCTTTCTTGTTCTTTTGTTTCGTTGTCACTTCCACTCTCAGCAACATGTTTTGTCATTTCTTTCTTAGTTCCCGTCTTTTTACACTGTCACACACACACACTCCCACACACGCAAACATAAATAAATCTTCCTTCTGTGAAGTCCCCAAAGTCAGGAGGAGAATGTGATTTCCAAAATCCACAAAACAATGACTTGCACAGAATATTCAAAATGCATTGTTTTACTTGAAAAATGACATCTACCTTGTCTAAAGCTGAGAGCTGCTAAATCAAACTTTTCAAGGATTCATCAGAGGTTTTAAACACAGTATTGGAACAGAGGTGCACATATTATGTGGATTTAATGGATCTGTAAAGGGACTTTGTAAGAAAAGATTTTAATCCCCTGAGATTCTTCTATATCTCAGTATATATAGCTACTGGGTGCAAAGGTATTCATACTTACCCTGAAAGAAATTGTATGCAGTTTGATATATAAGTTTGTTTGTTTACTATGTCCTATAAGCAAAAAATATAATTTTCAGATTATTTTTTGTATACATCCTTACTCCTGGAAATTAGGTTTCTGAAGGTCATCTCCAGTATGAGCACTTTGGGACTGGCTGTGGTGTATAGCCACAGCAAGCATGCCAGTAAGGCAACCTACAGGAAAGTAATGCAAGAGAACCAGTTTGCGTCCCACAAAATGTACTATTGTCCAATATTTTCTCATTTTTCCATCCCACTTTCAGGCACTGTAAGATAAAGTTTTCTTCATGTCACCATGATACTTTCTTAAAAAAAAAAACACTATAAAACAATGCTATTTGACAATTCTGAGACATTTAAAACAACATTATTTTTTTCCATTTGGATAAATGTAACTGAATCTTTTGCAGCTAATACAGACATGGAAAGTCAAACTCATTGTATTATTTTCTTTCAAGATCCTCATGTTGTCCTTGTCTTGGTGAACAGCGCAGATTGACAAATTAGACAGAGTCTCATCAGGCGTAAATAATGACAGCTATCTGTAAATAGTGTTGGAGCAAAAGAGCAACAGATGCTGCTCCTGGTGATGGAGAAAAGCCTGCTCTCCTCCACTGAGCCTTTTCCCTGCATGCTGCCACTCACGTATTTGGCTCCCATTAACACTGATCTATATTAATTCCTTGGGAAAGAAAAGGATGAAAAAGGAAGTTGATTAAGGAAATGAAAATCTATTCTGCCACGCCGAAGCTCAATGTGTTCCAGTCTGTTTCACACTGTGGGATTTTTAAACCTTAATGGCTATCCAGTTAGTCACAGATCAGCGAAGCAAATCTGGGATACAACGTTTATTTATTCATCTACTTATTCTTTTTTAAACATTTACCTCATCTCCCTCAAGACATTTCTAGATTTATCAGTGCTTGGTTACAGAAAGAAGATCCCGCCTGTTGACAGTAAATGTCTAACCTTTCAGCAAGTCTAGTCTTTTTAAGCAACTGCCTATCTCAGCCTCTGCGTGTGTACAAAATCTCAGTGAGCTACAGTAGTTTGATGAAATGTACCTGGCATTCATCAATAGTTGGAATGAAAGCTAACGCCCTCCCATGTCCACTGAGGCTTGTATCTACCCATTGATTTCTGGCCAGGCATTTGCTCACCCCAGCCAAGGTCCAAATGTAATTTAAGTGTTATGTGGGGACGTGTTTGTAGCATAAAAACCTTACATGGTGTGGTCAACAGCCCCAGGCAGTGAATGAGCTCTCAAGTGGCAAACAGCAGCGAGACATATTTCCTCTTCCAGCTCACCTCACGCCTCCTCGTCAAATTAAACGTTAGAGACTGGAGGGCTTTCTGCGGGGGTCTTCAGCGTGCTTTCACCCTTCCGTCTCCAAGAGGACAAATGTGGTTGATGACAAACACTGCTATACTGCTCACACATGCAGGGAAAAAAAGAAGACAACAGAAAAAAAGAAAAACACTTCAATAATTCCATATAAAATGGCATCAGCTCTCGACCCTCTACTTCAGGAAATTAAATTTCAAAATGGACTGTGGTTACAGCAGCAAAACAAAGGCGCTTGATGATTAAGGGCAGATTTTAATAATGCCAGATTTTCTACACAGGTCTGCAGAAAAAAGGGAAATGAATGTAATAATTTTCGGGTCTTCAAAGGTTAGTGAATTGAACAAAAAGCCTGACAAAAGGAGGGCTGTAAATTTTCTCAGTGATGACATCTAAGGAATATTATGGACCCCCTTAGTCACTGTCTTGGAATATCTTTTTATGCTCGGTTGTATGAGTGCAGGGCAGCATACTGCTGAGTGATATGAGCAGTTAAACAGACAAACTGTCACAACAGCTAGCAAAGCTTTTGACCACTGACATTAATACTAAATGTATGTTAACATGAGCCACTACTAAAATATGCTGTGTTGAAAAGCAACACAAAGCACACAGACATTTATGCATTCTTTGTTCAAGTGTGTAGACATGCGTGAAGAACATCACGGGCTTTTGTATCCCACCCCTCAGCTGGGACAGTAATTGCTCCAGGTTGACGGACTGTCAGGAGTCACATGAGCTTGTTTCCTGCGTTCTCTGTTCTTCTTCTCTTGGTGACATAGACAGGCACTAAGGAAGCACCTTGTGTTCTTCATGCATGGAGATAAACTGAATATTGTATTCTTTTTCAAGTGTTACAAATCTCTTGCAATAATATAATAAAAGATGTATTATTCATTGCTTCTACAGTGATGGAAGTGATGGATAAAATATGCATGCGGCTCATGCGCTATTTCAAAAAGCCAACGTTGAACGACGTGCGACGAGAGATGAGTGAACATCACATCGTGTCTCTGGTGTCACTGAATGCTGCAGAGCAGGAATTCGATGAGAGAGTACAACATGGGCAGTTTGGGGGCCACTTCGTAGTTGGAAAAATAGGTAGAATATTTGTTGAGAGAGGGATGCTGGTGTAAATAAGCATAAATTTCCAATCTTCTCTATGATGAGAATCCATTTGTGGTCCCCAGGTGTGACAAACAAAAGGTTGGATGTGTTGTTCCAAATCCATCTAACTGGTTTTGCTTTATTTCCCATTGAGATAGGGAGTGCGGGGAGTGTGGGATTGGGGTGCCGGGGGTGCCAACTGAGTAATTTTGCTGCCTGTGCTCTGCAGAGGGTATAATTGCAGACCTTAAAACACCCATTCTGCTTTGGCATGGGTGAAAAGCTTGAGGGGCAGGTTAGGATTTATCAGTCATGTGGGTAAAAAAAAAAAACAAAAGAAAAAAAAAAGCATGCATGTTTTTATGTGTGGTGGGACAAGCGCAGTTGCACATTAGACTGAGATGTTTACAACACAGTAGCATGAGTGCTACAATATGCATGCAGTATATTAAAGTGAGAGAATAACATGGGGAAAAAATCACATTGTTTCATTCCTCGAAACCTCATCATGACAAAGTATATTTATGAGGTACCATAAAACGCACTACATTTTTAGGGAACATATTCTATTTTATGTTTGTGATTTCCAAGTGTTTTTCTATTTGCCCGAGGGCCTGTGTGAATGAGTAATAGACAGAGTAATGGCCTCATCCTACCAGGCTAAATTTGTTTTTCTTCCTTCTGCTTTGGAAAAAAAAAATAAATAAATGAAAATAAAAATAAATAAACTGCCAAAAAATAATAAACAGCAGTCACCCAATTACTCCAGCATTACTGTATTCAGGAATTTATGTTTACATTATCAAGATGTACCACTGCCCTGCATGACAATACCTTGTCACTGAAACAAATGGCATTTACATTTCCTCTGGGTGGCAGCTAGGCGCAGGTTCCTATTCATTTAGCCAGTTTCCCTCCTGAAGTAATGGGAGGCCCTGACCTAGAGCCTCTCTGTCAGCCCATTAGAGAGTGTGGAGAGTATTGCATTGGTGCCTCTGCTGTTCTGCCACTCACAAACACCCCCTAGAATCAACACAAACAAACCCCGAAAGCTACTCCTTCTGCTCACACACACATACACATTCATAGCCAGGCAAGATGAAGCTGGGGCATTGATTTTATAATGATGCCCTGGCTGCTTCCAGCCATGGTGGAATTGGAGCTGGCTGAGCGGAGCTCTTGGTGTGTGGAGAGTTTTTTGGACGGGAGCCCTGCTGTTTGGTGGGACTGTAGTCCGGTGGAGAGGCTGGGCTTCAGCCGTGTGCAGCCGG
The DNA here is from genome assembly GCA_037177515.1 of Pseudomugil tenellus. Taxonomy (NCBI): domain Eukaryota; kingdom Metazoa; phylum Chordata; class Actinopteri; order Atheriniformes; family Pseudomugilidae; genus Pseudomugil; species Pseudomugil tenellus. Next base: position 25,297,388 of record JBAMHX010000001.1, read on the forward strand.
TGGATCCAGAGCATGTAGAACATGGAGAGGCAGCTGTGCCCAACTTTACAGAAGCACCCGGAGCCAAGCGTCCCTCCTCAGCACACACAGACCTGCAACTGCCAATCAAAGCAGCCTCGGGCGCTGCCACTGCCTTGTGCGCATAAATTAGCATGTATTTGCATACGAATCCACTCGTTTAGCAGACCCACATGGCTCTCCCTCCCCAAATGGCATTTTCTCGTTCCTCCCTCCATCTATTTCTCCCTTTTCCTCTCCTTATCCTTTTACAAGCATCGGTAAGAGCTAGAAAATAATGTGTTAACCCTTTACATGCCAAAGTCCCTCTTGACACAAATTAGATTTGCATGTGCGTGTTTGTTTTTGGTTCTAATAAAAACATTTAACCAACAAATAATTTGAAAAAACAAGTCAACAAACATAATCAACCCAACTTATTTTTGTACCGCAAACAGTGTACAGTTCTAAAGATGGCTTCCTAGTATGTGTGTTCATTCTTAGAAATGTGTCTGGAGTGATTGTATTGCTTTTGTCATTACCAGCAACTTCAAAATGGCTTGCACTTCAAAGTTGTACCACAGCTTATGAGTCATATAGCATTCACCAACATAGCTACATTATTCAGCAACAACTTTAAAGCCTTGTTTCACATGGTTCGGCATTGATAGCCCACAGGGAGCAGCAGGGCATGCGTACCCTTCTAAATTACACCTCAGAAGACAAGTAAATTCAGTTATAGGCCAGTTGAGGCTGCGTGGAGGTGAGTGAGGCAGAAGAAGAGAATGAGACGGCATGAATTTTTCACCATGATCCGTCAATCAGGGCTCTATTCACAAGGCCTGGAAGGGATTAATAAGTAAAGAACAGAAAAGGCTACCAATTGCTCTCAGCACAAGTTTTGGGATGCAGTAATTGGAAGGGATTGTACCTCCAGTGTCAACTTCAAGCCATCCATATCTGCATAATGACGGTTTCTCTGATGTTATTTTATTTTATTTTCCCTGTTCCTTCTGCTGTTTTTCAGTACGGTTCATGGTACTCATCTAGCACATTTCAGAATGTGCTATTTGGTCTGTAAAACTGTCTACACTTTTTAAGCTCTTTGCTCCCAGGTACCCTACATGGGATTAGTTACCATGGACATATTAAACAAAACATCAGATCTTCAAACACATTACTATATTAATTTGAATGAAAACTGTTTTCCAGACCATACAAAGCATTCAAATATTTTACCTTGCCCTCCTCATCTGTACCCAAAGGGACTTGATGCTGTTATTTGCTTTTGCATGGCAAGCAACTCATCCACATGGCTTGTGTGAAAATGCTCCAATAAGGATGTCTAGGATTTCAATTCCACATAATGGTTAAAAGTTTGTCCACAACATCCAAAGCACTGCATAGTATCATGGCACGCTGGCATACACCTCAAATTTCATTTTGTAAAAGACATCAAAGAATATGTGTATCTGTACCTGTGGTTACATGAGGTACATTCACATTGTAGAGAAAATAACTAAGATGAGTGTTCAAGGATGAATCTGTGCGATGGGGGATGACTAATACTAGATATGGCACAGATGTGCATGTTCGTGGGAGTGAGTGTGACAAAAGTATTAGAGTACATTGCACTTTAAAGTTAGACATGTTTACACCTTGAGGACAGCTGGCAAATTTGAGCTCAGTCTGTGTATTTACGGATGTGAGTTTGTGTTTTTAATTTAATTTCCAAACAGCTCAAACTCCGGGAGGTTGTGCAGTAGCTCAGGGGACCTTTCTCTCTTCCCCTGCTCCCTGCTGGTCCAGGCAAACGGCTGAGCTTTCTGTCACCGTCTCCAACCTGTGTTTCCTTCCCTGCCTCGTATCTGAGTCATACACACTCAAATAAACGCACCCACCCAAGGGGCTTAGGCTGCCCTGTCTCATCCCATTTCGTCAGTGCCTTTGATCCCTAACCCTCCTCAAAATACACAGTACCCACAACCTCCCCTCCCCATCTCCTGTCAGTGTTAACTTCCTGCCATGCTATTTAAGCTTCCTTGTCTGCCTGGAGCGTCCACAGCTTTGGTGCTAGCTACTGCTGTCTGCTAATGACAGAACAGGCTCGGGGGGGTTCGGGCAACAGGAGCAGTACGAAAGGCCCAGAGGTACAGCACAAGATAAGGATGGCTCATTACTGTCAACGAAGGGTTAATGTTCACAAACGGCTTTGGAGGGTCCCTCCCTGGGTCTTGCTGCTTGTTATGAAAGCTAATGATGTCAGCGGAGGCCCTGCTTGTTGATTAGTCTAAATGGAGAACTAATAGAAATGCGTGAGCATAATTAGTGACTGAAGGGAAGTGTTACAAAGACGAGGACACGCCAATGTGGCCGTGGGTGTTCCCAGGTGATGCGTGTCCTCAGACAACACAGCAGGGCACCTCATCAGCTGATCACATCATACCCCCCCCCCCCCCCTCTCCCCATTGCTATCCTATTCTATCTTATCCAATCTTGTGGCCTGCCATGCCATGACACCCACTTCAGCACCCAGACAGGCCTGCTATTGTGGCCAAGCCTAATTAGCTGTCACAGCAGGTGGGGCAGTGACCGGGAACACTCTATGGTCTGCTCTCTGACAGCACAGGTCTCAGCAGAACTCCCCTGGAAACTGACCACACAGAAACGATACTTGTGTGAGGAAGAGGAGGGGAGAATGCACGCGCGTATGCATGCCTACATGTTTGTGACTGTGAGGGCATTTTTACCCTGCTTAAAAAGAACAAAAGTGTGAAGGGTATGTCAGGATGTGGTCCCTCACCAGAAGCAGACAAGAAATCATTTTATTGCAAATGCACAGACACTATAAACATAATAGGGTTGGATGTTTCTTTTTTAGTAAAAATACCAATTATTTTTGAGTTAACTTTTGTCTACAACTGCTGACAATGATAGTCTTTTAGCGATGACAGCTAGTAGATTGCAAAACTATAATATAATCTAACATAACAGAGGAAAAATACAGGAGGTAGAAAACACTGAATACAAAGGAGATCATACAATTAATGTATAGAAAAATCTGCAACTGTATCATCCACACTAACAGCTACAGGTGGAAATAGATGTGTATGTCATTTACAATGAATATGAATGAGATGGAATGGCTGCCACAGATACCCCAGACAGTGAAGACAGAGTAAACAAGTAATTTTGAGGTGTAAAGATGTTTTCTCTGGGCTGATACATGGCCATAAACAATCATTCAGCCTTCCTCTCCCTTAATAGTGCCCCATTTATACGTTTCCTCTGTATCATCAGACCCCTGTCACTAACCCTTCCAGCACAATACATTACTTAGTGTGTTTGCTTCCAGCCCCCTGCTGCGTTTTTCCCTCTTCTTTTGCTTTGTGCATGTGTATGCAGGGGAGATACAGCGCATTCTGATGCTCCCGACTGTATGCTTAGGCCTGTGTAATCTGCAGTAATACTTCTTTACTGATCGCTCTGCTTGCACACACACACACAGTCACCATACACACTGCAGCTCTACACACTCCCCTGGTTTAATCTATTACCATTTTTATGTGGCTCAAATATTCAGGCCGTGTTAACCAATGCATCATTATGAGGCTTATAACTGCAAAAGCCAAAGGATTTATAGGCTTAAATAAATTATGTGATACAATAGTGCAAGTTTTATGAGTTGCAACTTTGCAAATATTCTCTTTAAATAATCACAATAAAAGACAAATATCCTGGATCCAGTGTGTCGGAAGATGTGAGGAAAATGATTCCTCTCTCTCCAGTCTTAAAGGCCACCTTTTAGCTGCACATCACTCTCGAGCTATCCACTCTATACCTTGACTTTACAATGATTTCCAACATTATATGAATTGATGGGTTCATTTGTGGCCTTTAAGCATTGTAGTTTAGCTTCACCTCTTTGCTATTAGCATGATTTCTGTCTGTGTCATAGTCATCCTCCTGTAATGTCGCTTAAGCAAATGTTACACGCAAACACATAAAACAACATTTACAATGATATATTGTATATTTTCATTGTAATATGTTTTACACATGGTCACCATACATCACCTCTGATGTTGTGTGAGTAGGTCTATTTGATCCCATTTGGCAGATGGATCCAATTGTCCGTGCTGATATTGGCTTGTGACAGAAAGCAATCTAAAGGCAAGCTCATTGATGATGATGAGTTCTGTTTCATAGCACTGAGATCCAGTCCAATTTCAAAAGCAAATTCAGCCATTCATCTTCCAAATAATTGTGGCACTTTATCAATTGCTCCCAGTCTTTTATCTATCACTTCGATTGATGTGATCATTTTCACAAACAGCCTTTCTGTGCTAACGGCGTCTTGGAACACACTTTGAGGGCTGTGTGAGTGCTCCCATGTGTCTAAAGACGCCTCAGCCAGCATATGTCAATGTATGCTTATACTAGTTTGTGTGCATGAATGAATAAATAGAAAGCGTTTCTATGTTTTCATTTAAGTTTATCCTCTGGAATTAAACTAATGAATATTTTGATCAGTACTTGTAGCATTTGTAATGTCTTTGTTTTGCTATTTACATATATGAGTCCACTTAAATATTGATATTCGATATGCACCTTCTCGAATTTGTCGTGTGTGTATGTGTGTGTGTATGTGTGTTTGTGCTTATTGTCAAGTGCATACATACTTACTATTTGTATTTTATGATCAGAAGCATTTTAAATTATTTTTTTGTGTTATGTCATGAGATTTCAGTGCAACAATTTCACTATTACATTTACATGGTTGGTAGTGGCCAACAACAATATAAATGTATTTTTTTCAATTGTAGATTAGAACAACATTACAGAGCTGAATTTAAAGTTTATTGCACTTTAGCATAAAGCAAGGCAAAACAGTCAGTGTGTACAAAGTAAGCAGTACGTACCGAGTATCTTACAACATTTAATATAATCTTTGTATACATAACACATGTATTTTAGATTTTTGTCCTCACTTATAAAAATAAATAAAACATATATGTGCATATTTCTATTATTTTAAAGCAGGTTGACCATGTACATGCCAAAACCAGTAATCAATTAATGCATTCATGTATCTTGCCTTTATGATGTAAAGTTTGTGTTGAGATGATACAGGATTACTTAGATATGATGTGATCTGAGCCACATATTGTCTGATGTGTTCAGATAATATCCCTGGTAGTTTTATTCTGTATTCCTTATTTACTGCTTGTTTAATAAAACAATCACTAAAAGAAAAATAAAACATCTACCTTCTGGTCATGGTATATAACTACAAGAGAAGAAAACTATATTTTTTAAAATGTAAAGAAAAACAAGTTAAAACTGAATTAAAAAAGCAACATAAAATGACACAAATAAACCAACAACAATATATAAAATTGACAAAACATTAATTTTGTTTAGTAAACAAAACATCTAAAGTCTGAAGTCAAATTATTAAAATCTGTAATTTTTGTTCTGTGTTCTCCTGTACAGCAGACAAGCTTAATATTGAGGAAGTGCTCAGTGACAAACTGATAAGGGCTCATCTGTGAAGGAAAGACTGCAACAATTTTTCCGAGTAATTAAATAAATAAAGACAAAATGTACTTTGAGGCATGGACATGTGCTTATATCCTTGAATATGTTTAGATTATGCAGTACTCGATATTCACAATGGGTTTTGGTTTGTGGTGTTTCCTGCTTCCTGCGCTACATTTTTTTACAGAGTGTCAGAGTGTTTACATGTGCTTGAAGCAGAGGGAGGATCTGGCACACTTCCTGCTGCTGCCGATTTCTCAATGCTGATTCTCATCATCAGCACTGTAGTGTGTATGACCTCGATTGCAGAAATGTCCAACAGGTACAGGAGAAGAGCAAACTGGGCCAAGCTCTCATAAATCTGACAGATGAATAGTGTGTTATTACCTTAAACTCATTACTATTCTATAACTCCTCTTCATACTGAGATATTTTGTCTGTTTGTTATTTTTCCGGATACGCTCAAAAAGATTTGTTTTTCTGGCCTTGCAGAGTGATAGATGTTCACCTTGAGCAACCAAGTTATTGGTAGCTAAAGACTACACTGCCTTTTTGCAGCTGATATAGGATATTAAAAGAACTAGCAATTCTGATGCTTAATTTCATGATTAAAGGACATCCAAACAGATGAGTTATTAAAGCATATATA
>JBAMHX010000001.1:25304274-25314630 GCA_037177515.1 Pseudomugil tenellus
CGCATATATGTATGTATAAAACAAGGGAAATTATTAGCACTGACCTTAAATGCTAAAATATAACTTTCAGGTCTGTAAATTGTGATAATTCATCATTACTCATTTATTCACTTTAAACTCTCAAATGCCCCTTCCTCATTTTTTATTCTATTTTCTTTAATAGTATTCTTCTTCTCAGATGTTCAAATATGTATCACTCTCTGCACTCTCTCTCTCTCTCACACACACACACACACACACACACACACACATAGAAACTGACAAGCATGCACACGGCCTCTTCATGGTGTTGCTGCAGCCCAAAGAAAGGAGGAGAAAGCAGCACTGGCCTCACAAGGACAGACCTCATAAAACTCCCTGTCACTTATACTAATTTGTTAGTCTTGTCTCACTGTGTCGAATAGTCACCCCCCCTTCCCCTGATGCACTAACGCCAACTCAGTCTGTCCTTTTTTCCGTCCACCCCCCACTGCATCTACAGGAAGAGAAGGCAGGGAGATTGTAAGGGAAACGAGGAGGGCAATAAAATGTAATATAGAACACTTGCCAGGGGTTGCTGTGATCCATCTACAGCCAGAGGAAGAAGAGGGGTGTCATGGAGCAGAGGATACCATGATGGCTCGATCTCTCATCCACCTTCTGTCTTTGAAAGTTCTCCTCTTTCTCACCTCCATAGAAGGCCTGTTGGGTATAAGGATGGGATAGAAATACATATGGGCTGGAGGACTGGGACATTTATGAAAGCATGGCAGGCTACAATTCCCAATACTAGTTTAGCCTGGAGGGATTGGTGGTATGGCTCCAGATGTTCAGCTGGACCCTTCAGAGGAGTCAACACCAGATTCATAGGGATAAGTTAAAATAATAGTGTGAAAAAAAGACATGCTTCACAGGGGGAAGGTAATTATATGGAATGAAGCAGAGACTTCAGAGACTAAACATGAACATCACACTTGGGATTACTGTGTTTGTTGGATTTTTATTTATTCATTTATCTGGGTGCGATCCTTCATTCCTTAACAAACTGACCCTCCATATCTAGTCTGTGAAAATGAGCTGGGGCTCTGAGCTAAACATAGGCCACGCTCACTGCCAGGAACCCTCTGCTGAGCTGTCAGCACCCCTTCTCACTCTTCCTCACAGTGTGGCAGACATAGCCCTCCTTCATGTGTTTCTGGGGAGACAGGCAGTGTGTGATCACTCCAAGTCAAGGCCATCTTCTCCAACACACACAGCAGATCCAACTTCTCCTGTCTCGCTGGTCTCACAGGGAGGCTGCTGTGAACTCACACACCAATTTGAGGGAAAGACTCATTCCCACAGTGCTGGCCCTGTTTCCACTTCTACATAGAAATGAAGGGCAGGAAGTCCTGACATGTGAGCGATGGGTGATAGAAACAGTAATTTGGGCTGCTACAGTATAAGCTGTGTGGGATCTGGGAGCTTGTTTACCAATGATATAAGCCCGCAGTGAGCTACTTGTACTCCACAATAAAAAAACAAAGAAAAAAATAAATAGGTATATTAAAAAAAAAAGGTATTTTTTTATATAACAGAATAAGGGCAGTTTCCGAGTAGATCGTGGAAGTGCAAAACATCTAATCTGTTTGAATCATGTGATTTCTGTTTGAAAAGTAGTTTTCTAGTTTAATACAGACAGAAGAAAGATATCTTTAAAACAAGCAATCTAAACAGAAATAAACAGTTTTTAAGCTAACAATGAAACTCAACTGGATATTGACAAAGATCCCACTTGTTTTTAGTGAAACATACATTTTACTTTTGCGTCAAAAGGCACCAATACCAATATAAGGGGAAAGGGGATTCCATAATGACTATATAATGATCAAAGGTCAGGGTCTTACCATCATTATATCTCCCTTTAGAAGAGAGTGCCTCTTTCTCTCTCTCTCTCTCATGTCACTGGCTCTTTGTTTTTTCTATAAGCAGTCAGTCTGTATTATCCATCTTTAATTGAGCTAAAAGGGCTGTAAATGGCATCAAGGGCTTCAATGAATGCGCTTTCGGCAAAACTGCAGAATGATAATGTGGGGCATCAAACAATGAATGGCTAATAAAGAGAATGATACCTGTTGACTTGAAAGAAGCTGAGATGAAATAACAAGGACAAAGTTAATTAACCAGTCTCAACCCGTTTTTTCTCTCTAGTTATCTGTTTGTGACATTTGATTATGGGAAGGTTTAATATCACAAAGAAGCCTCAAAATAATTTCAAAGCAAGCACCTTTTCTCATTTTGCAAAGCATTTCAGTTAGAGTAGAGCCTGATCTTATGTGATAAGCACCATGATGCAGTAAAGCATAAACATGGATGTAATTGTCTAATTAGAATTCATAAGTTATCTGCTTTAGAGAAATAAATATGTTCACAATTTTTTTTAAAAAATAGCAGAGTAAGAGTTGAGAGAGTGGGTGGTCAGGGGACTGTCAGTGGATGCATGGACATGCTATCTAAAAGGAGCCCAACTTCTCACTTTAGCTAAATAAAACAAACACAAAAATGCAAGAATAATATGACATGGCTGACATGTTGCTAATATCCTATTTTCATTGAGCTACAGCTGCATATGGTTAGAAACAGATAAAATGCCCACTTTCTGAATAGGCCTGAAATAGTGTCAGAGAGCTGTTTGCGCAGATCTGCTGTCCACTTTTCTTTCTTGGTGTGTGCAGTTTGTCACATGCGACTGTGACTGACATGGCTCTTTAAAATATATGGGATAAGTAATGTGCCTGACGAAAAATGTAATGATTCATCCCATTTTTTCCTTATTATATCAGAGCTAAAATACAACTTTGAAGCATTCATTCTCTGTGAAGGACTAAATAAGCATGTGTGCCACAACCCACTTTCATTCTGCAGAATGTGCTCACTTTTACATCAAATTTACACAAATTGTAAAAAACTGGGTTTCATTACAGCCTTGTAAAACCATGATTTGGAATCAATTTTTGTTTTATGGATTTAATGAGCTTCCCATTTTTTAATGACTGTTTTATTTTCTTAACCATACTAAGTGCATTTTTAGACCTTTCTATTGGTTTGGTGCAATGGTTATATGTTTCCATAATTCATTTTGCACATCTATTTGGACAGTTACTCATAGACATACTTTCAGAGTAAAGTAGACAGAAGCAAATAACTGAGATAAATGATCTTAATTAAAAGATCAGTTCTTTATAAAACGTGTCATTTATTCAGTAAAAGCTATTTTTGATCCGTACTTTTCTTGTTTTAATACTGTCATTACTTTAGAAAACAAAACAAGACGTGGCAGAATTACAGTTTAGGAAATGTCAAAGTAGACGGAAAGTAAGTTCTCACACATTTTGTTCCCATTTAAATGTTGTTTGGTCGATTGCTTTTCTCTTAGCTTGATTTTGTAAGCAGCGCTATTCACAAAGCATGGTCAACAAGGTCAAAGGCCAGTGGTGTTCTTACCTGTAATCAATCAGATGCAACAGTCAAACTCACAACAGCTGAAATGCGTATACACATGTATACACAAAACACACTTTTAAAGGAAAATGTAAGAAAAGTTTCACTCACACTGCTAGGTCTGAATCTCTTTGTGACTTCAGCTGACTTTTATTCATCATAACAGAATGAAAAATATAGATTTGCCTCTGGAGATTAGATCAAAGCAGGAAAAAAAATGTATAGACATAAAGGAAATAGAGCATGAAGGAGGAGAGAAATAAAGAGGGCTTTGAGGAAAAGACAAAAAGGAAAAATGGAAAGATGAGGAGAAAGAGAGATGGTTTCTCTAAGTGCAGCAACACAGGGGCACAAAGCTGTGAGTTCCCCGGCAAGACAGCATGAGCTGCCTCTTTGTCAGCATTGATCAACCCATTAAGGGGCTGTGGTGGGAAGCATATTGGTTTTGGAGGCCAAAGGGGCAGGGGGAGACAAAGAAAAAGGAATACAGGGGGTGGTTGAACTCTCGGCAGCCGTACGTTCTAGGATAAAAAAGCCTGTAGTTTTATCCCCAACGTCTATGCGGTTTATTTCAGTGGGCCCAATGGGAAGGCAGTAGATGTCATTTGTCTTACAGCATCTCTGGAGGCTCCACTGCATGTGTTATCTTAACTTTCTGTCACAGCAATGCTAATAAGCAGCTAGCTAGCTTCTCAGACGTAGTGTCTCTTGTCATTTTTCTTAGTGTCTGTGCGCGTATGAGTGTGCACAAAGGTGGTGGTGTGGGGGTGGGTCCTGGCCCGTGGGGAAAGCAGGCAGCTTCTTCGCCCAGCCTCTGATGAATTCATATAATTAACTCTGCCTTGATCTGTTGGCTAATCCTGCACTCAGTAATAAGGGATTAAAATGTCACCTAAGCCACCTGCTGTTATTGAGCCCCTAGACTTTTGTACTATTGTGTGTGTGTGTGTGTGTGTGTGTGTGTGTGTGTGTGTGTGCATAACAGTGTGTGAGAGAAAGAGAGAGGACAAATGTAAAGAAAACTTCAAAATGCCTGTGCAGAAAAGTTTGCTTGCTAGAAAAAGTCCAGCATTCTTACTCCAGAAAATGTATGTAGAGGACACTATGGAGGAGCTGAGAGAGACATCTAAACTCTTTTCAAGTGAAGAGTTTGGCATCAAGCTGAACGGCATAATTTGGCAGGAAGCTGAAGTAGAAGTTGCAGCAGACTTGCTCTGAAAATTTATTGTCACAGTCTCTAAAAAAGGACATGAAAGTGGGACATGCTGGAGTGGGAGTTGAGATTTTTTCCCCTTTCCTCTCTCACCTTCTTGGATGGAGTGAAGAAAAAAAAAGAAGAAAGTGAGAATTGCCAATTGGTTGGCTAACTGTCTGCAGACCAACAACCAGCTTGCTTGCCTGCCTGCCGGCCACCTCCAAAGTGTACACAAAGTGTACTTTTGGGTTGTTAAATGACTCTTGTTGCTGCAGTGGCTCAAGGGCTACTAATGAAGCCTTCTGACCAGTCTCTGCTGTTTAAGATTTGGAAGCTGACTGATCACTGGACAAGGATCTTGGGACGTCAGACTACCATAAACCTCTTATGTGAAACCATTTCTGCTCCTAACCTGAGCAGCTATCGACAGACATACAAGCACACACACTTACATACACACTTAAAAAATGTACTCACAGCACTTCTTAACTTACTGCTTACAATATTTCAACTGACCTTAATTCTTTCTACGGCAGACTCACATACATCAATGCTTCACACTCCTTAGAGCTGGTCATAGACATAAGTTATTCATTCAAGGAACTACTGATGGTTGAAAAACTGTAAATGAAAGTGCTACTCTTAACCTTTTATGCTATTGCATGTTACTATGTAATATTAGAAATAACAGCAATGTTGGACCTTGATCCACCAACAAAAAGTTCAATTTGTATGGTTCAAGAACTTAAAGAAAAAAATCTGTATTTTCCATGACTGTGTGTACAAATAAACTTTCAGTATATGAGCAAGTATTGAAACTGTCAGGAACGGGGACCGAGGTGGCAAGGTGGACCCAAAAGCAGACTGGAGTGGCAGAATTAAATGTCTTTATTTGTAAACAATAGGGGTCTTGAAGTGGGCCTGGGATGAAGAGCTTAAAGTTGCTGGCACTGGTAAGACGGGAGGGGGTGATGGTCTGGTGGTGGTGGTGATGATTATACAGCAATGTCAGGAAGGCGGAGACAGACAGCTGAAGACCCCACCAACGAGAGTACTACAAAGGGGCCAATAAAGCGAGGAGCTAGTTTAGGAGGAACATCCTTCAAAGGAATGTCTCAGGCAGACAACCACCACTCTCTGGCGTGGCGAGTATACCGGAGCAGGACGATGGCGACGATCAGCCAACTGTTTGTTGCGTTCGGCCGTACAAAGCAGGGCCTCCCTCGTCTGCATCCAGACTTGCTGGACCCTCTTCAGATGGTATTGAACAGAGGGTACCGCCAGGTCACGCTCCTCTGTGGGAAACAATGGTGGCTGATAACCCAGGAAAACGGAAAACAGCCAGTGGCAGACGAGGACGACGGATTGTCAGATGCGACACAGCGCAGCCTCCAGTTCCTGATTTAGCCATTCGGTCTGGCCATTAGTCTGGGGATGGTAGCCGCAGCTCAGAGAGACCTTTGCCCCCAAGGCTGAGCAGAAGGCCTTCGACACTCTGGACACAAACTGTGGGCCCTGTCAGACACAATATCACAAGGAAGTCTGTGGAGTCGAAAGACATGGTTCACAAGGAGTTCTGCTGTCTCGGATGAAGTGGGCAGTTTTTCTAGTGGGATTAAATGGGCTGCCTTAGAGAAGCGGTCAATAACAGAAAGGATGGTGGTTTTACCATTTGAAAGAGGCAAACCAGTGACGAAATCCAGTGAGATATGGGACCAAGTGTGTCCGGGACGGCCGGGAACTTCGAGGGGATGCAGAAGACCTGAAGGTGGACGATTAGAAGTCTTATTTCTGGCGCAGACTTGACAGGCAGCAACATAATCCTTGACGTCTGACTCCAGCGATGGCCACCAGAAATGTCGCCGGGCCAACGTAACCGTCCGATGGATTCTTGGATGGCAAGCAAACTTGAACGCATGGAGCCACTGCAGGACGGCAGAATGAGCAGAAGCTGGTACATAACGGCGGTTGGGTTGCCCCCTCCCCAGGATCCGGTCAGAGAGTAGACCCTGACTTATCTGATTCTCCACCAGCAAAGAAACCACTCTGACCACCATTAAAGGAGGGAGAATACGTGCCGGTTCCGGGGTCTCCTTCTTGGAGAAAAGTGTGGACAGGGCGTCGGGCTTGGTGTTCTTAGATCCTGGATGATAGGAGACAGAGAAATCAAAACGATCAAAGAACAGAGACCAACGCGCTTGACAGGGGTTCAATCTTTTTGCATTCTGCAAATATGCAAGGTTTTTGTGGTCAGTCCAAACCAGAAAAGGATGCCTGGCTCCCTCCAGCCAGTGCTGCCATTCCTCCAGGGCGAGTTTCACAGCCAAGAGTTCTCTATTGCCCACATCATAGTTCTGTTCGGAGGAAGTCAACCGCTCGGAGAAAAAGGCACAGGGGTGCAGCTTGTTCGCCTTACCGGATCACTGTGACAGGACAGCCCCCACCCCAGAATCAGAGGCATCCACTTCCAATACAAATGGTTTGTCCGGATCTGGCTGGACGAGGATGGGTGCCTTGACAAACAGTTCCTTTAGGTGGGTAAAAGCGTGATCTGCCTCCGGAGTCTTGACCGAGGTTAACCTGGAGAGAGGAGCCGCAACCAAACTGTTGCGGCTTATGAAGCGGCAATAAAAATTGGCAAAACCAAGAAAACGTTGAAAGTCCTTCCTGCTAGTGGGAGTGAGCCATTCTGCAACTGCCTTGATCTTGGCTGGATCTACCTTCACCTGCCCGCCCTGAAAGATGTAGCCAAGGAATGAGATGGATGAAACATGGAATTTACACTTCTCTGCCTTGACGTACAGGCGATTCTCCAGTAGCCGCTGCAGGACCATACGAACGTGCTGCTGATGTTCTGTGGGGCATCTGGAAAATATGAGAATATCATCAAGGTACACAAAAACAAAGTGGTGAAGAAAATCATGTAGAACATCATTGATGAGAGCCTGGAAAGTGGCTGGGGCATTAGTGAGTCCAAATGGCATAACAAGATACTCAAAATGTCCAAGCGGCGTGTTAAAGGCAGTCTTCCACTCATCCCCCTCTCGAATCCTGATCAAATGGTATGCATTGCGGAGATCCAGTTTGGTAAACACCTGAGTCCCTTGAATTGGTTCAAAGGCAGATGTGAGCAATGGCAAAGGATATTTGTTCTTTACGGTAATCCTGTTCAAAGGCCGATAATCGATGCAGGGCCGTAAGGTCTTGTCCTTCTTAGGTACAAAGGAAAACCCTGCCCCAGCCGGAGAGGAAGAAGGCCTGATTAGTCCTGCATCTAGGGACTCACAAATGTAGGTTTCCATGGCTTCCCGTTCGGGCTTGGATAAGTTAAACAGTCTACCCCGAGGAAGAGCTGCCCCTGAGAGGAGCTCAATAGCACAATTGTAGGGTCGATACGGAGGTAGCGACAAGGCCTTGTCTTTGCAATCAGTGCCTGAAGCTGGTGGTCTACTCCCTCAAAAGAGAGAGAAACAGGTAAGAAACAACGTGTGGTAGGATGTTGAATACCGCCCACCATTACTCCTGCCCCTACTGGCGAGCGTGGTCTTTTGGTCGTACCTGACAATGAGGCAATAGGTGATCTGAAGAGCCGCAGTAGAAACAGAGGTGATTACGGGCCCGGTGTTGCCGTTCCTCAGGGGTCAATCTCGCTCGTCCTATCTGCATAGGTTCACCCCCTTCCACTGGTCCATGTAGAGCTGGGAACGATCCAACAGCTGCCAACGGCCTTCTGGTTCGATGGTGGATTCCGAGCACCGCGTTCTCTGCGCCTCTCAGCCAATCGGTTATCCACCCTTATCACAGTCGCCACTAATTCTTCAAATGAGGCAGCCTCCTCCTTGAAGGCAAGTTGGTCCTTAAGGTGGTCATTTAGACTGTTGAGCAGGACCCCCTTTAACACTTCTGGGGGCCACCCAGTCTCTGCTGCCAGGACACGGAAGTTAACAAGGAACTCCACGGCAGGTTGATTGCCTTGTTTCAGATTAAGAAATCTCTTAACAGCATCTGCTCCCTTCAGGGGGTGATCAAAAGTCTTGCGGAAGTCAACTAGTAAACACAAAGGAATTTGAATCCATTTGATTAGACTGCAAATATGCCAACACCCAGTCTAGCGCTCTTCCCCGTAGAAGAGCAATAAAAAATGAAATCTTGGCAGTGTCTGAAGTGAAGGATTGTGGAGAACGAGAAATAGCCAATGAACACTGCAGGATAAAGCCCCCACATCTGCTCATCATGGAACATTAGACCTGGAGGAGGGGAGGCCTCTGACGCAGTTGTTGTCCCGGATGCAGTTGAGGAGGATCCAGTAGCTGCAGATGAAACAGACAATAGGTTGTGAATGCTCTGAATTTGTTCAAAAACCTTGTCTAGGCAGTGATTACAATGTCCCTGTTGTTCCCCCAAGTAGCGCAGTGCTTTCTCATGCTCCTCAAGGTGTTTTCCTTGCTCCGTCAGGGTAAGGTGGAGGGCATCCGCTAGGTCCATGCTTTGGCCAGATTTGTACTGTCAGGAACGGGGACCGATGTGGCAAGGTGGACCCAAAAGCAGACTGGAGTGGCAGAATTAAATGTCTTTATTTGTAAACAATAGGAGTCTTGATGTGGACCTGGGATGAAGAGCTTAAAGTTGCTGATACTGGTAAGACGGGAGGAGGTAATGGTCTGGTGGTGGTGGTGATGATTATACAGCATTGTCAGCAGGCAGGCAGGCAGGCAATGACTTGAAGGCTGATGGGAGCAAAGGTGCAGATCCAAAGACTTCCAAAACACAGCAGCAGTTTCTATAGAGAAAAGACAAGTGAGTTTTCTATAAAGGCTGTCACTGATGTCAATTGTACTGGCCTAGTTACCACTCAGGAATGAGAGACAATCTGGCGAAGATGAGATGAGGTGGTGGCAATGAAGCTCCAGACTCCGCCCTGGATTCCCATGGCAACCTGTTCAGTTCTACCTGTTGACCAACACACACACACACACACACACACACACACACACACACACACACACACACTCATGACAGAAACTACTTTGTCCGTCATTTTTTTGGTGGCACTTGTGTGTCTCTAATAAGTAATTCTGATGAGAATATTGTCATTTTTTTGGACAATGTCAGACAAAGCTCAATGAAAAGAAATTGGACCTGTGGTCTTTGTTTGGAACTCGCTGTCGTGTGCCCGGGTCTCGAGATTCTCCAGGCCGACCTCAGAGCTGTTGAGTAGAGGGAGTTGCCTGAGCATGATCACTTTCCTGCGATCACTTTTCACCTCGTAGGTTCTGCATGATGACACAGTCACTGAGATCTCTTTTAGATTATTTAGTAACAGTAATTCTTACGTATTCCTATTCGTTTACTCTGTGGGAGCTAATGAGATCCTTTTTTTCATTTCTGTACAGGTGTGACGAATTGCAAAGTATGGGTGGTCAGATTGCATTTTTTTTTTTTTTTTTGTGGTGTGATTCTGTCTCTTTATGTTCTGTTTGTGTTCTCGTTCTTTTTCTCTTGTTTTCATATCCTTTTTTTTCTGTCCCCTCCGGTCGTTTCCGGCAACACATGGAAACTGTCGAACTAAGATGTAAATAAAATAAATAAAGAATACAGATTGTGAAGAGGAAATTTATATACAAGTATATACATATAGTTCCTCTTGACAGAATAAATTTGCTCAGCATGATATAGCGGAAAGATCCTCATTCTGCCTGCCT
>JBAMHX010000001.1:25314730-25327696 GCA_037177515.1 Pseudomugil tenellus
CTAGTTCTCATCAGAAGCCTCGATGCAGAATTTTGGATCAACTGGAGACTTTTCAGGGCATATTTGGGACAGCCTATAACTAAAGAATTGCAGTAATCCAGTCTAGAAGTAACAAAAGCATGAATTATTTTTTCTGCATCACTTTGAGACAGGATGTCCCTAATTTTGCAATATTACGTAGATGGAAGAAAGCGGTACTAGAAACTTGTTTTAAATGTGTGCCAAAAGACAAATCCTGGTCAAGAATAACTCCAAGGTTCCTTACTGTGGTACTGGAGGCCAAATCGATGCCATCCAGATTGACTACAAGGCTAGACAAATTTGTCCTAAGTTTCTGAGGCCCAAAGACAACGACCTCAGTCTTGTCTGAGTTCAAAAGGACAAAATTTAGAGTCATCTAGGTCTTTATGTCTTTAAAACATTTTTGTAATCTAATGGACTGATTGTTTTCATCAGGCTTCATGGATAAGTAAATCTGAGTATCAACTGCATAGCAATGGAAATTAATACCATGTTGCCTGATAATATTACCAAAGGGAAGAATGTATAGTTTAAAAAGCATTATTCTAGTACAGAACCCTGAGGAACACAATGACTTACTCTGGTGGGTAAGGAAGACTCATCATTTACATTAACAAACTGAAATCTATCAGATAAATATGACTTAAACCAGCTTAGTGCAGTCCCTTTAATACCAATAACATGTTCCAGCCTCTGTAGCAGAATGTCGTGATCTATGGTGTCCAAAACTAACTTAGATTCTAGAATGAAATGTTATAGAATGAAATGTTGAGTTTTGGTCACATCTGTAAGTCTGAAGGAAACTTTCATTCAAAGTGTGTCTATGGCCTCCCCCTCTTTCTGTTGAGGCACCAAATGGCTTTTATCTTGCAAGGAATATTTATTAACGATATCTGCTTTGTGTCCTGTGAGGGGAACTGTCTGTGGAGCCTGTGAAGATGCCACATCTCCTGGGGAGTCAGCAAATAATACAGTTAGTTTAAAGGCTTACATCTCATTGTAATCATCCTCAGGAACACTCTTAGTGTGTGTGCACGTGTGTGTATGTGTGTGTGTTGGGGGGTCCTTCTGGTTGTCTCCAGGAATTAGATAATCCAAGTTATCTGTGTAAAACCAAAGATCTTAAAACAGTTCTTCCAAAGATGATGTTTCTGGTTTGTTTTTGAATTATGAAATTATGCATACTGCAGATCAAAAAAGTATAGCTAACAAAACCTGAAGAAGCAATGCTTTATGCTGAGACATGGAAAGATTCACCAGTTGCTCTTTGAATGACGCAGTGATAATGTTGACATTGGACCGCTAACTTTACTTTTACTTTGTTTTATACAAATAAAAATATTCTAGTTTTCAAACACAGCTATGACATTGTTGTAACCACCGATACATGCTCAAGAGTAATACGCATACACATCTTTTAACTGTGTGCAGCCAGGGGACATATTGAGTCATTCATAATTGTCCCACATTGTGACAAGTGTCTGCAGACAGTTGTAGGATGGTGTAACGCACAAAACGGCCCAGGGATTAGTCTATACACCCATATTCTGACAAATGACCATAATCTAAAGAAAATAATCTTAGGATTCTGCCGTTCATGTGAATTTGTGTTTCAGCTTAGATATTACAAAGCATCATTTAATCAAACACAAAATCAAAACACATCTGAAGTCTAAAGTTTATCTTCTTTTTTACTGCTTGCTTGCTTTTGTGTAATGAACTGAGAAGGAGTCAGTATTGCCAGATCTTGTGACAGAAATAAGCAGCCCAATGTCTAAAACCAAGCCTAAATATTGATGCCCTTGTAAATTAAGGCCAAAGTTGCTAATTAAAACCACATCTGAAAATTATGGAGATTAGTCTCAATAGAGCTGTGGTTCACATGGTGCTTTTCAGTTGATTCAGAGTTCAGAGGTCAGATCTGGGAATTAAGTCGTATCAAAGTAACATTCATGTTTGCAAAATTTGAATAGTTAGAAAATCAATATTGATGATGCCAAGAAACTATTTGTTTTGCTTGCTCTGTCTGTTAACAAAGAATTATGTTTATTGTTTATTAAAGTTCATCCATGGAAGTTGATATATATATATATGTAATGGTTAAATAAAGAAAATAAGAATTCTTACTTAAAAATGTCTCACAGAACTCATTTGCTTTGTAGGGTGTTTAAATACATTTATGTTTAAGTGAAATATTAGGCTGCACTGAAGAAAAAAAACATACAAAATTATAGAACAAAGGAATTTCAGGCCAGAACTGCAAAACACTGCAGAATTCATAAAAAAAAAGTATTTATAGTTTATTTGAAAAGAAGCTTTTGGATAATTTCGGACGTATTTATTTTATCACATTCTTATTATTGATTTCCTATTTCTTTTAAATTAGTTTTATTGCCCCTCCCACGGTCCTCTTTTGCAGCAGGTATAATAATAATTACAGCAGTTCATATCTTAAAAAGCTGTTTTTCGTCACTAAGCCTGAATTAAGCCTTTTATCATTTGTTGTAGCAGGCAGATGTTATTCCATGAATAGCATATATGTATTTTTCTATGCATAGGTTCACTAAGAGATAATCTCATTAGATCATGACATGTATGTGAAGTGTCAAATACAAGCTTTTGTATTAAAGCTTTTAAACTGCAAGTAAATGTGATTGTAATTTAATATGTATTAAATGAACACTGAGATAATTTTAAACTGTGCAATGTTAATTTTTGATTGATCCCCTTTCCAACTTGTAATGAAACATTAGGTCCCAAAATAATAAAGGTTAAGAATGCCTGCTGTAGAGCATGCACAGAACATGTGTTAAAACTCCAGTGGGATGTACTGTTGCAGTTAGAGTGGATACATGTTTAGTTAACATGTGGATATTCCACAAAGCATTATTATATCCCTGAACGAGTGTTGGGGATATAATAAGAATATATAATGGTTTCATCACGAGCGTGAGCCCAAAAACTCAAACAGTTTTCACAATTGGAATTTTAAACTTGGTGTACCCCTTTAGGTCCCCAAGGGGATGACCTGCATCAAATTTCAACATTTTGAGATTTATGGTTTCCTCAATAGGTAACGCTTTATGCATGAAAAATAACATTTTTGCCTATATCTTTGGAACTATTTACAATTGAATTTTGATACTCAAGATACCTATTTAGGTCACAAAGAAGACAATCTGTATTAAATTTCACGATTATCAAATGTATGGTTTCCCACCATTTGTGTTTATTCACAAAAAAAATCTGATTTTGGCTATATCTCTGGAAGTATTTGTCTAATTGTCCTTAAATCAAGTGTACATGAAAGGTCATTACCTCAGGGACAACCTGTATCAAATTTCACGATTATCAGATTTATAGTTTCCCCACCAGGTGACGCTTTATTCACGAAATATCTGGTTTTTGACTATCTCAGGAACTATTTCTCTCATTGACCTCAAATCAAGTGCAAATAAAAGGTCATGACCTCAGGATACATCCTGTCCTGATGTCATACCAGGCTGGTTCAAAGTTTCAACACCAGGTGGAGCTTTGTGACTGAACATTTGTGTCTTTATATTATTGTATTGTGTCTATTCGAGGATTGGGGATTTGGAAGATTGAGTGTGTTCGAGGATAAATCCCAAGCCATTGCGTCTGACGGCACAGGCCTTTTTTCATTTTTCCTTTCACTGAATATGAACATTTTCATTTGTAATGGACTTCACCCCAAAAGCACCAGAAACATTCTTTTTGGAGAACTTTTTAGCCTGTTCCTGAGAATAATTAAATTATGTGTTTCCCAAGATTCTGCCACAGGGGCCCACATGACCAGCCCCTCACCGGTAGGGATGTATATCGCTAGGATTTTAACAATACTGATACCAATACTCCTTATTGATACAGATTTTTATTGATACTCTTATTGACACTGCACAATATAAAGTAAAGGTTAAGGGCTCTGGTTACCTCCCTAGCAATCACCATGGAAAAAGCAATCCAAAACTAGAAAAGCACTCGGAGAGCGCAAACCTACTCCAAGCTCACAGTTCCCCCTCATATTTAGAATTGCATCCCAAAATATTACTCAGTCACAAATG
This sequence comes from Pseudomugil tenellus, assembly GCA_037177515.1. Lineage (NCBI taxonomy): Eukaryota > Metazoa > Chordata > Actinopteri > Atheriniformes > Pseudomugilidae > Pseudomugil > Pseudomugil tenellus. The sequence continues at coordinate 25,318,834 of JBAMHX010000001.1, forward strand.
ATCTTTGTCAGACTGAAAAACAACAGACAGAAACGGCCTGTAGGAGACGTCAGCAAATAACAAGATTGGCTATAATCCAAACGATCACTTCTTCATCCTCCCATTCTTTATATATCCTTATAATTTCATAAGAATCTGTCCATAACTTTTTGAGTTATGTTGTACACAGACAGACAAACAGATAAATGGGAGTGCTTACAGCCCCTATCTCTGCTAGTAATACAAGCGTAGAAGAAGGAATACCTCTTTACAGTCCTCTGGGAGCACGAGGAGGACAAGGTTAGTGTCTCCCTAAGTTGGAAATCAGCAGACATTTTTCCATTCGTCTTTCTTTCTTCCTTACACCCCTCTTGTGTTTGTCCGCAGCTCGGTTGACCGAACAATGTAAACAGGCGGATTTCTTCTTCTATGCTTGTATTAGCCCCAGAGATAGTGGCTGTAAGCACTCCCATATGGTTTGGTCTACCGTGGCCACCACACTTTGATGACATCATCCAGGAAATAAAACATGCTACGGTTTATGCTAAAAAGAATATACTAAATGAAGTTGTTTTGAGTAAATTATGAACATTGCCCACTGAGAACCATTGGATTACTTCCTTTAAGAGTATTTTTTTTAATCTTTTATGGTGTTTATTTTAAAGATTTATTTCATATGCGTTTTAATCCTTTTACAAGTTGTTTCACCTTTTTGTGCATTTATCATTACATCTTGATTTTAATGATTTAATCTATGTTTTATGTTTTAGTTGGTATTCTTCATTTTGTCTGAAAGGTAGAGTTAAGTCCAGACATTAAACGGGTAGATTGACGCGTAAAATGTCCGCTTAATTACCGGGTAGACTAATCCTGTTCAGACATGCAGGTTAATGTGCGGACAATATCATAGGGGGGGAGAGGGGAGGGCAGATGTTGCAGCGCGAATGATAACTTCATTTCCTACAAGGCGTAAACACAGAAGACTAGAACATAACATGAGTAACCAAAGGATAAAAAAAATAGCAACCAACTAGCGAGACAAAAAGTCAAAGAAGTCCTGATGAAAGTATAAGAAAGCATGTGCAGGGAACAGCACGGGATTCTGCAGTTTTAGACCGCATCAAAGCCAAGTTGGAGGAGTGCCAGATAAATAAAACCAAACAGCAAGTGATTCACAAGCTCAAAACTATGAAGTGGCAATACCATGAGGTCACCGACCATATTAGATGGCAAAGCTAGCGTGTAACAAGACATCGACACTCAAAGACCTCTTGACGCTACAGTAAATGAGCCGTTCTCAACACTAGGTAAATTATATTCTGATCTAATATGTTTTGTTGTTGTCATTGTTGTCACTATTGCACAATGATACACCATATACGGTTTCCAGGATGGCAGTCTTAAATGAACATTAACTGCCTATGTCTGAATGCAATTTAGCATGTAATCTCCAGGTAATGGAGTTGCATATCTGGATAGGCATGTTCCGGTAAAGTGCGGGCAGTAAATGACTGGACATTAGCTGGTTACTATGTCTGAAAAGGCCTAAAGAAGATTTAAAAGACCTGAACCTGAGCTGCAGCCAAACTGCACAGAATGCTTTTTGACTGGACTGTCTCAAAGCTCTGCTTCCAAGCCCAAAAGGTGCATAGTCTAAACTGCAAACAGATACACTTTTGGTTAAGTTGAAAGTTTGCTTTTGGTTTGGAGAAGGGATGAGTTGAGTGAGAAGACAATTAGATGAACAGAGAACAATGAAAAGCAATGCTGGACAGAACACAGGGACTGAGGCGGCAGTTTTTGTCTGCGCAACCCAGACGATAAAGTTTTATCTCCAGTCCAGTCTCTCTCTAATGATGATGGTTAGCTGCGTTATGAATCTTCTTCAAGCCTTAGTGGGGTTTAACTTCATTTAGACATAATTAATAAGTGTCACAGTTTATTTAATTTAAGCTCAATTCTCACCACAGTTTTCCCTCTTTCACCATAGAGTTTAGGGTAATCATATATACACATCACTGGTTTATGCTTGTTTTGGCTTGTTTGTTTACATTTCCTTTTTTTATTTCCTTTTATTTTATTATTCATATGTAGCACATGTATAGACTTTAGGCTAAATAAATAAATATTTGCTTTCATTATCTGGTCCTTGTCTTTCTTAATTTCCTTGTTCATGATTCAGGTCAATTGAAATGAGAACTTATGGAAATGGGGTCTGAGAAAGATTGATTTATTAAAACTGAATAATTATTATTTTACTCTTTGAATTATTAAAACTATGATATATTAGGTTTCTTTTATGCCTAAAGTTTACCAAAGTAAACTAGAAAATAGAAGGTGGTGCCCCAAGGAAAATATTTACTGATTAATAATGGTTATATTTCATATTAATTTAAGACACATTACCACAACACATCTAAGGTAATCAGTATTTACTATTTACATTGAAAAGTAACGTTTAAACTGAGTTAATATTGCCAATCATGTAAACATAGCTGCTGATACTTCAGAATTGCTAATTCATACACTTAAGGAAACTAAATGTATTACCTTTGTATTTCTAGTCCCATGCTGTACGTAATTTTTTACTAAACAATATGTAAAAAAAATGTGAGAAACATTGTAGTCAACGATAATGCACATTATTTCTTTTGTTGCTGCCGCCTTTTCCTTGTGTGCATTTGCAGCCAGCTTCATGCGCTTGTCTTTGTAATGCGTCCATCATCTTGCTAAGCTTTGTTCCAGCGTCACAGCATATTGCCAGGGGACTATAATACATCCCTGGGGTGTCATCATGTATGCACTTGTCTATACATGTCTACCACACAGAGGTCTATATTTAGCCATGGTTTGAGCTCATGTCAACTGCTGTCAAGTGCTACATTGCCTGAGGACCCAACACTCACTACAATGCTAGGGTTGACTGATCTGAGTGGGCATTGTTGTGTGCCAGTCACGGGCACTCACATGTTGGACCTGTCCAAATGGCAGAGTTAAAAAGATATATCCACTGCCAACTGCGACTGCCACAATGATGTGACTACAGTATGTACCCCCAATAAGGAAGGGTGTTCTGGGAAGCTGTTTTTGTTTGCGTGGATTAAAAACCATGTGTATGCACTCCAATCAGTTTTTTGGCTTGTTTTTTCTGTTATGATAACCTAACAAAATTTATATATAGCCTCCAAAATGGATCAACAATGGTTGTTTATTTTTCCCCGCCTGTTAAAAATTCACAAACTGTTTCATGGCTTTGGTGTGCACTCCCAAAAGCTTCCAGGGGACAGAGAGGGTTTGTGAGGGGTGAAGTTGGCGAAGCAGACTAGTAGCATAATGGTTGCAAAAGGGCTTCTGTGTACTGAGGAAAAAAAAGGGATGAAGGCAGCAAAAGAGGGATTGCTGAGGTTCAGGGATGAGCAGGATATAGCTGGTGACTGGGAGTCTGGAGCCAGGAAGGGACAGGAAGAGCAAGGGCCAGCCAGAAGGGACCTCTCCCGGTGGGGCTAGGAGTGGCTGATGTAATGGCATTAATCTCCAAGTGCCATCTGACACCCAGTGTGGCTCCGTCATTGAAAAGTGCTAATTCTGCTGAACTGTGAGGGGAATTCAGACATCTCTAGAGACATTGCACTGGATTAATTAAACATGCCAGCATGGAGTATTGCACATGTTTATCTCTCCTTACGCCAACATAACCGTTTGATTTTTGTGTTTAGCTAACAGAGCAGGACAGACTCAGGGCACTGGCACCAGCAGTATTGCGACATTTAATGCTTTCTTTTCCCACTACAAACCATTGGAGTAGCTTATATTGTCTCAAGCTAACATGGGATTTCCCTTCTCTTCCTTCTCCTCCCTCCCCACCCCGTCTCCAGATGAACCGGCCCATCCAGGTGAAGCCAGCCGACAGCGAAGGACGGGGAGGTAATTAACCTTCTTCTGGTCTCTGTTGAACACCCCTTTGAAAGAAGCACACACATACACACAAACACACAAATACATTGGAACAGTGTTCATGCAATCCTTAATATTCTGCTCTCACTTGAGACTCTGGGAGTTAGTGGAGTAGCTTGTAATATAGGTCACTTGCTTCTATTGACTTCCCATCTGTGCCAGCAGAGGGGCTGTCTCAGGTTCACAGTCACTGAGAGCAGTTCAAAGACAAGACAGAGACATGAACAGAAAGGAGAGAAATAAAAGAACGAGAGAAAGGAAACCAATTGCAAAATGAGGATCTGCACCATGCAATTTCGACAGTCATAGTAAAGTCTTTATACAGACAAGACAGGGAAACTCTCCAAAGATGCTCTCACACAGATAAGCGCAAACACACAAACTTATAGTAGCTGCTCAGAGACAGGCTATATTGATCTGACAAATCTTGATGTTGCGGTAACAGTGTTTTCTGTCGAGAAATAACAACCCAGCTAATTGACGGTATTGATACTCACTTCACCTACAGTATCTAAATGCAAAAAAAGAAAGCAGTGCATACAGGAACAGCATCCACATGATGCCGATGATGGCTTATAGCTGAAATGTTTTTTTTTTGTCCACAACAAATATGATGACTCCAAATACAATAACTGCCCATCTGACTGTTCAGGAGCAATTTATTTAAAAAAAAAAAAAAAAAAAAAAAAGATGATTGCCAACCATTTGAATCAACTTAGTTTCAAAAGAGAACCTATATGGTGGAGAAATCCAAAATAAAAAAAAGATAAGGTGTAATTTCTTTTTAAGTTACAGCCACAAAGAATGGGCTCATGTCTACATTTTTTGCCGAGACTAAACTTCTAGACTGACAATTTTTTTTCCCTAGTATTATATTGCTCATTCGGGCAGATATGCACAGATTATGTAAGTCTCTTAGCATCAGATGAATACTCAAATGAGCTGTAAGAACCATGTCAACTCAAGAATCAAAGAATTCAAAGAAATAGAAATAATAAATAGGCAGTATGTGTTTTCTCCACGTCACATTTCCCACATTTCCATATGCAATCCAATCAAAATATTATGGTGTTTAATTAAAATTGAAGTTTTAGAAATTAAATTGATAAAATATTGTAAATATTTGAATTGACACAGTGAAAATAAACATGTGTGTACAGACAGACAGACAGACAGACAGATAGACAGATAGACAGATAGACTGTAAAACATCCTACAGTGCTTCGTTACGATTATGTTCACAACTACACATGAGATCAGCCAGGATCATCGCATATTACTTAAGAAGTTGTAGGAATTTTTTTCCACAATCTTTCAGAACTAATGGTTCTAAAGTTATTCTAAAGTTATCAGTAGCATCTCCCTCACCATGTAAACAAAAACATGTCCAGTGTTGTACCTCAAAGCAGCTGTATGTATGAAGTTGTATGACCTGGTGCTCAGTTTGTGAGAGCTTCTTCTCATCTGAGGTTGAGTCACAAAATGGATTTCACTCTCAATCCACTTATCCTTGTCACAAAAAAAAATCCAATACATAAATAACCATGATCTCTGCCATCAGTATGCAATTGGGACTTTTACTCAATATTTGGTGTTTCTTGTTGAATTACTTTGATGAAAAGTTTTCATTGTGAATAACGTGTAAATGAGAAAAATACAAGCACTCTGAGTTTTCCAGGTGAAAAAAAATAATCAGTGTTTCATAATAATTCAAAAAGAATTAAAGTCGATGTGAACACCATTATGAAGCTACAGTCTTACTAACAGACATGCATATGTGCATGGATGTGTGTACTATACAGAAGACACAGTGATTTTCTTATATTTCTTACGTATTCTTTTCAAAAGTCATTTGACTACTTTGTAAAGCACTATACCCAACACTGAAAAACTATATAAACAGAGCCCCAATAATATTCCTACCTATGTGCTAACCTGCCCACTTCCTGTCGATGTATCTGGGTCATTAATGGTATCATCACATGATTACACAAAGGAAATAGCATATTAAAAATTAATTGAACGGCTTTGGTATGTTTAATTGTGTGATGTGTGACTTACTGTTAGTGGCAATGGAAATACTGCAGGAGCTTTCTATTTTAAATGTAAATCTGTTTGTTTAAGCTCTAAATTATGCAAATCTGCTTTGACATTGTGCTGAATCTGTTGCACAGTCTCCTCCCGCCATCTATAGTCTGACTGATACAGTGATTGACTAGATCATTCAGAAGCCATTTGTGACTAACATCACTGAGGTTAATGCAGATTAAGCCAGTTAAAGATTTACATGGGCTGAATCGGATCTAATTGGACCATTCTGTGTCAGCCCTGTGCTTTCAGTTTAGAGTGGTGATTTAGACTGCCTGCGTCAGATTAGCCCTTAGCCACTTTGCTGATTTATGTGGTCGAGTGTGAATCAGATGGTCCATTTCCATTGCCACACACACCCCAATGTAGATCTTATTTTTGTCACGGCAGCACTTTAATTAACAGCCATCTAAAAACAGTCAAAGTTTGACCGACAAGGCTTGGGAGAAAGCCAGTTGCTATTCTCACCAAGATAAATTGGATCTGTGGACTTAAGAGAGGAGGATGGATGGCTCCCAATATCAATTACTACCCCTTTTTCGGCAGAAAAAGGAGGGAGATGAACAGGCACCATGAATGAAATACAGAGGGTTCTTACGCCGGCACAGTCCCTGCTAGTCTGTCACCGGAACTTTCTATATAAGAAGACAGGATGGAACACAGCACAGAATGAAATAAGACCAAACGGACAGGCCCCAACAGAGATATTGAGCATTAATGGCAACAGGAAGTCAGCAGACAGGCCAGGGAAGTAAACCACAGTCGTGGCTGACAATGAAATGAGATTTACAATGAAGGCTTGTGGTTAAAGAAAAATAGACAGCGCAACTTGGGTTGACTAAAGGAGAGAAAGTAGATAGGGAGTCATCTGTGGAAGGCTGACGACCAGTCAGGTATACCGATCCCAATGGGGCTACTAAACTGTCAAACCCAGGGCTGATCTGGGACATTTGCACCTTTAGAATGGAGTCACATTTATCACTACAAAGACATCAGCAATTATCTGTCATGGAAACCTGTGCAGGGTCTCGATTCCGTGCCTGTGCAGGTATTAGGGCCCATTACTCCATTTCGCGGCTCCAGTCTTTTGTTCGCTCTGTCCCTCTGAAACGTCGTTTCTCTGGGGATATGGGGGTGTCAGACAAAGAAGTAAAACCAGTGCTCATAAAATAACTGTGTGTGTATGTGTGTGTGTGTGAGGGAGGGGGTTGGCGCCACACAAAGCTGCCACTTGGCTGCCATTGTGGATCACAGAACTGATTCTCTGGCTGTCTATTACAATGACTCATGTCTTACTTCATTTTTCTCCTTGGATTTTCAAGGCAGAAAGGAGCACAGAGAGGAGCCTCACAGCCCTTAAATCTATGTGTCCCTTGAGTCAGCTATGCTCTTCTGTAGAAATTCCACTTTGACTCTGTATACCTAACACCACTTTTTCTGCATAATACTTATTCTAATTTTTCACATCAAAGATATTTATGCACACTCAAGAGATGTGTCTTTTGATCATTGCTCTGTGGTCACTAGGAAAAACAGTCAACTATATTTCCACTTTAAACCTATTAACTTCAGTCCAGAACGAATATAAATGATGAAAAAAAAAAATGTAATTTCTTGATTTTTCTTAGCTTGCTTGCTTTGTTTTCCCCACCCTTATTTTACTAGTACTGCCATGAAAACAGGGAGATGAAGCAAGTGATAGAAAGAAGAGCTGGGATTCTCTACAAGGCCTGTGGAGGAATGCGAAAGACTGAGAAATGGAAGGCGGAGTGAGCGGGGAAGGGACTACAGGATGAGAAAGTTAACGGAGGGTGATGGAGGCAGCTGAGTGAATCTCAGCAGTAAATCATCTCAGAGCCGCCCCATCCCTATCTCCGCCTCGCCTCACCAGGAATCTTTTTCCCCCTGACCTTGTCTGCCGCTGTGTCTGTGAAGAAAAGATGAGGCCAGATTATCTATGATTGGAGATGGCCATTATCTAAACACAATCTTGGAGCCAGGTCCCACTTCTCAAGCCACTGTTGTGCGTCTGGAGACCACACTGATGAGAAGAAAGATGATGGGTCAGCCAACAACACCCTCTCCTTTTATTAACTCTGATAAGATGGTTTCAACACTGTTCCGAAATGCAATCCCCATCAACATTGACTTTTTTACTATGCGCCACTCACTGCGCATTTGTCTACACAGTCTTCTCACCCTAGTTTATTAGCTTCCCATACTTTTGTTTTATTACATAGTCATACAGTGCTACAGGCACAGCAATCCCTGGTTCTGATAGTCAGCGGCTCTGGCTGTGCCTTCTTAAGGCTGGCTGGGGGGAGTCTTTGTGAATGGGTCATGTTTGTCCTTGCCAACCTGCTGCTCTTCAGAGGGCTGACCTCAGTTGGGTAGTGAAGAGATTGACAGGACCTTAAGATGTTATGCACCGTGCTGTCATGCCCTACCCCAGTAGGTAGGGAAGAGTGAAGGCTGCTGGCTGGCTCAGTGTGCCAGACCACAGAGGAGGGGCTGTCTCGGGGCACTTCACACCCACAGAGGAGAGCGCACCACTTTACATGCAAATGAAGCCAAAAGATCTGTGTATGCCTCTAGATACGATTTTACAAAAACTGAAGAATTAAAATAAAATAAAAAATTGTTCATAGTTCATGTCGATAGCAAACTACACTTACAGTAAAAGCAGTACACATTCATGAATTTCCAAGGGTGACCATTTCATTTAATTTAATCATAACAAACCTCTCTGGAATAGTTGGACTGAACCTGCAACAGACTACTCATCACAAAGCTTGTATCCTCTCAGTATCCTACACACACATTTATTTTATATATATATATA
>JBAMHX010000001.1:25330974-25345008 GCA_037177515.1 Pseudomugil tenellus
ACACAAAAATGTAGACCAAGACCAGCCTATACTGGATGATTAAAAACAAAGTCTAAATCAATGTAAGGTTGTCGTCTCCAACATTTTGCGCACCCAGTCTGTACGTCTAAATGTGTGAACGTGTCTGGCGGCGGGCCTCCCAGGCAGCAGTGTACTAGCATCAGGCTTTTCTAATGACTCCGTAAGAAGCACAACTTCTTTGTTGTTCTGCCTGGAACATTACTCTGCATTTGAAATGCACCCAGCGGTCTACTATGCATCTTTTATCGGTGGATGCAGCTGTCCACTGTTTCTGAACACTTACCACTAGCAAGTTTTTCTGACTATACTGCCAACGGGCAAAAAGCGACAGAAACACACACGCACACACACAAAGAAATATTTACTACGACACAGGAGCAGGAGAATAATTCTTTAAAGAGAAAATTGCCATTACTGGCAAAGAACAGGAGAAACTTTTGAGAAGCCGACTTCATAGCAACTGATTCTTTGCCTGGAGAGACGGAAAAGGGTGAAGAATGACAATAAAGGGTAAAAAGATATGCAAGGAGCAATAGGGAGACAAAAGGAGAAGGGAGGAAAAGAAAAGCACAATCTATATGCATATACTTCAGCCTACAACACAAGTAGCACTTTATTCCAGTGAGAAAAGCATCAATCTTGACAGCATATGGCGTCTGTGCAAAATCCATTAATTTTTAATATACCGGGCGCTGAAATGAAAAGGCTTCCTGAGACAAGCAATTGTCAGATGTCAGTAGTGTTTTGATAACTTTTTTGATCTCCCTTTTTATTTGCATTCATAAAATGGATCTGTCCACATGCCACCTCGGTTATGGACATGGCTGGAGACTGACATGGAGCCATTTTCCACACAATTGCTCCCACCTTCAGCCTGGAGATGAAGGAATGAGGAGAAAAACACACAAGGCGTATAGATGACAGAGTCTGCAGTGGCTGCTGAAATAAAACTTCAGTGTTTTATCACCGACATATTACAGGCATATTCACACAGCACATCATCTTTGTTATGGATAAAAAGATCTATGATACACAGATGTATCTTTAAGTGTGATTTTATCTTTATCATAACACAACAGGAGTGTTCCAACTATATGTTGATTCTTTAATCGAATTTGAGTATTGAAAAATGGCATCCCCGCTACAACAACACACACTGTGTTCACACAAGTTAACACAGTATTTTTCAAAAGTAGTGGTAATGTTTGAAGAGCAGATGACAAAGGTCTCTTCAGAGTAGAGGAGAGAAGTGCTGTAAAGCTCAAATGTTCTCCAGCTCTGAGGATCAACTCTGTTTGAGGAATAAAATGAGCCCCTCTCAATGAAAGATAAGTACGAAGAGGTCAAACATTCGACTCAATGAGTTTTGTCGTACTTTTGTATCCTAAGCGCATCGCAGAGAAAGGTCTTCACCCCTCTTAATGCAAATACATGACTGTACTTAAGAAAAGTGTCCTTTTCTTTGTTTCCCCTCTCTGATCCCCTCCTTTCACAGATAAGTCATTGGACTCATTTTGAGTCATGAAATCACCTTGTAAAGAGGGTGCATTGCTGAATATTTATTCATATTCATAAAATGTCAATTTATAGCTTGTGAGTGGCCATTGGAGATGAGTAGAAACATGCAAAATTCAATAAGAGCTGCTTGGGAGACAGGTGCAAAGTGGACTAATTAATAGCAATCTATACACTGGCTGGGGCATGCAGTGGGTCGACTGAGACACTCTTAGGTCAGGCAATAAAAAGACAGCAGATCCAAATTCATTTTCTCACTGTGGCTCTCCCAAAGGAAGGCTCAGAACACTCACACTTCTTTTAATGTCTTCACCAGGGTGTGATTTATTTTTGCGTTTGCCAGCGCATTTGGAAAGTTCATTACCTCGCTCATGGCTTGTTAATTAGGCTTGTAAAGCTGCCATTAGATCTCCTCAGGCCAGGACTGAGATGAGACTTTTGTCCCAAAGCATTAACATAGTGCAGAAGACCTGTGAAACTGTAAAAGGCCCATTTAAGCTCCAACGCTGGCACCTCAGTGAAACTCTGAAAGATGGATAGAGGAATCAAGGCAACGTCAAACGCAGTCTGGGCCAGCTGTAGCGTTGCTCTACCATACCTTCCTCTACCATTCGCTTACTCAACAGCTACACAGATTGGTCACTGATGTCCAGCTAAATTCTTTTTTTTCCAAGCCTTATTTCCAAACCTGGAGCTCCAACAGTATCCAGTTCAATTGGTGGTTTTAATAAATACAGCTGTGTAAGGAAAATCTACAAGAACATTAACTAACACTATACCTATGACACCCGCAGTGGAAACAGGAGGCATGGCTTTATTGATTATGCGGGTGTTTATTTGTGTGGCCAAGCGGGTAGCAAGCACGTGTCTTATTTGAACTTTACAGAAACAGAACAGGATCTGATTTCCCCACAGCAATAAGGAAGCCCTGGTGCTTTATTTTTAGAACAGCTGCGTCTAATGGGGCCTGGCAGGTACAGGAGGCGCCACATCTGTCGAGGCCCAGGTGATGTTTTTGCCCTCCGCTCCTTGCCTGCTCCCTACCAGTCAAATGACTCACACTGAAGATCAACAGTGTCATTTCCAATAAACTCTTCTTCCTCTTCCTGCCACTTTCCATCAGTCCTGGCGAAAGTTTCTTGCTAGTAGCCATTTCATTCCACAACACAGAGAAATAGGGGATACATAATGTAAAAGATGTAAAGAAGATGGATTCACTGTCTAATGTCAAGGCACAGGAGAGATTAATTGGAAAAAGTCATTTGACTCTTATTTTTTTAAAGATATATAAAAACCCATAGATGTAAGTAAGTGTCCCCCTCTGGACATCATAAGAAGCAAGTTTGCATATTTTACAGCTGTTGAGCATAAGTAAACGTTTCCCCTCTGACTTCTAACTTCCTCAGATAAACGGTAAGATGATAAACTATATGGTACCCTGATATTTACATCCCTGAATTCTAACACTAGTTTCTGTGTTTTTACTGCATATATCTTATTTTTTTTTATTTAAATAAAAGATCTGGTACCCCTTTGGAAAAAGTATCATGGTGATCATGGATAAACAGCAGAGGAAAGCCATATCAACATAGTCACCCCTAATGATAGGAATATCAAGGAACACAAACTGGAGAAAAACCAAAGACTCAAGTACGGATGGAAAAGGCCTGGAAGGTGAAGGCAGCAGCAGTACCCGTAGTCATCTGAGCACAAGGGGACATGTACCCCCATGCTGGAGAAGTGGCTCCAACAGATACCTGGAGAAGCATCAGGCATCTCCATCCAGAGCAGTGCAGTCCTAAGAACAGCTAAGATATTATGCACTTTAGTATAGTACAGGCAGGATGGTGTTTTATTCATTATGAATACAGAGCAATAAGCTAATAATTTTTTTATTATATTTTAATGGGGGGCTGTAGCTCATGAGGTAAGAGCAGTTGTCTGTCAACTTCAGAATTAGTGGTTCAATTCCAGGCTTTCCCTGACTACATGCTGAAGTGTCATTGGGCAAAGCACTGAACCCCGCGTCCCAGATGTAAGTCGCTTTGGATGGAAGCATCTGCTAAATGACTGTAATGTTATTTTCTACATATACAATACATTTATTTAGGCAATTTCACTTTGGCCTTTAATATCAAAAGTTACTAAAAATAAATAAATAAAATCAGTCAGAGAGTGCAGACCCGTGCCACTCTGCCAAACCATTGTCATTTTGTCTCAGTATAGTCCAATGCCAGTGACTCTAAACATTAGTTGTGACTTTTGAGTTAGAATTTGTTATGACAATGTAATCTTTATCTCCTTGTAAATAACCCTCTAAAAAAACATTCCCAAAATTTAATCACTTGTTATTTATTTCATTTTTGTGATGTCCTGAAAATCTGAACTCCATCCAGAACTTTTTGAGTTATGTTGCAGATAGACACACCAATGCTGCAGAAATGCACAACCTTCACATTGATAAATGTAGAAAAAAGGACTATTTTCAGACTGTCCATTTTTCAGGTTGCTTTACTAATACTGTTTTCTTTCTGTAATTGTATAATGGCGTAACCCTGATATAATATGCGTACCTGAATAACTCCTCTTTCTCTATTGTTGCCTATCCTCCATGTTTGCTGTATACTAATTGGCTACACGTGTGCTTTATTAACAAAACGCTCAAATATCATGATGATGTGTTTAAGGAGCCTCAAAAAAATTATAGAACCACGAAGATTTGACAACGTCCTCCAGACTGAAAGCTGGAGAGTCCTGTCAGCGTAAAGTGCAACTAGAATGTCTTGACGATGATGACATCTTTCACGTCATCTCGCACTTGGACACTCAGACCCTGCTTAAGCCACACAGAGCACATGACATCGTTTTAATGGATTCCATCTGTTGAGTGAAACCTGTTTCTGGTAGAGCATTTATGCCACCATCACTGTTTCCATTTCACTGTTGTTTTAATGTTTTAAGGTTCGGAAGGTTAGAAGACAAAAATGAAGCACATTTGATCAATTGACTTTATGTGTATTTACTATTCACACAATATGATCTCCAGAACAGTACAATGTAAACAGCTAATTATATCCTTTTAAAAATCCTAGTCAGACATAGTAAGCTATCAACATCAGCATGTTGCCTTTCCTTTATCAGGAACAGCTACTTCTAGTATCTTTCACAGCTCAAATATTCTTCTGAAAAAGAGAAAAGGGTTGAAGAGAAAAGAAAACAGAAAAAAAAGATTTATCCTTCACTCCAAATAATACATACAGATTTATGCAGGGTGTGTACAAAATGCATTTCTGAATAACACAGCACTTTATGAATAGGGTCAATTCTATTTTTATTTGTAGCAATTAAAAACTGGCAAAACTTTTTGTCTCAAAGTGTTATTTCTAAAATTCTTCATCCATTATTTTGTACATGCTTAGTACATGGAATCCATAGCACAAAATGGGGAGGATGGGAAAAGTATTGCCTTCTTACAGAGCTGTTACTTTTTATGCTGAAAACACGGGAAGACTTTCAAAACTCCTTTGGATATTATTCATTGCTCCGTTTCACGTGGGGTTTCCTCTTGTTTATTATAATGCATGCTATTTTGGTGAAAAAACATTTACATGTTGTTCCGTGTTCACTTTCAGATGATCTGAGATGAGCAAAACATCCTCTACTTCTTTCTACCTATACCTGAAATCCACAGCACTCCTAACTTGATCTGTATAAAACATCACAGTAGCAGACTTGAATAGTTGTCTGGATACAGGAATATATCAGCTTCATACAAAGCTGGGGTTGAACACCACACAGCAATAAGATCAACAACAACAGCAACAACACAACTGACTGCTGAAAAAAAAGAGGGGTGGGGACAGACGTGTGAATTGCACAAGTTTGTCTCAGCTCTGCAGAATGGTGCCATCAGTTGTAGCATTTCTTTCTTCTCTCTCTTCCTCCTTCCCACTTTCTCTTCCCCCATCCAGAAGACAGGAAGCTGTTTGTGGGGATGCTCGGCAAGCAGCAAAGTGAGGACGATGTCCGACGGCTGTTCGAGACCTTCGGCCAAATTGAGGAGTGCACCGTCCTTCGAGGGCCTGATGGGGCCAGTAAGGGTCAGAGCCCACACGCCTCACACTTTTTTCTTCCCGCCTCCCCATCCATCTATATGTGTGCGGTTTCTGCTTTTTACATTTTCAGAGCCACGTTTCACCTGTGCTGCACTCATCGACACTGTCTGCTGTGCACCCTGCTCTAAATATCTCATCTTCCCCTTGAGCTATCATGGTTTTCTTTTGCCTGCCTCTCACGTGTCACACTTGCTTTTCTTTCGTACCTCATTGTCACTACGCTTTGACACCTCTTTCCTCCCACTCCTTTTTTTCCCCCCTGCTACCGCTTGGATTTCTTTTACCTTTTTTATTTGCACTCAGTCACTTTCTTCTCTCTCCTTTCTTTCCTTCCTGATTTTTTTTTTTTTTTACATTTTCTCTTTATCACATTAGTTTGTCCCATTCTGGGCTTGTAGTCATGCAACACCTCCTCTCACTGCTCTCCTCCTCCTCTTCCTGTTATCTGAAAAGCAGAGGGTTGTAATCATGTTTGTTTCCCACTTTCCCATCATCACTCCCCAGAGACACCATTGGACGATAATGTCCTACTGTAAATAAAGCAGGCAGGCTCTGGGGCTTGCAGCTGTCACTCAGTGTGTGGCAGATTTGCCTCAATATCTTATGCATTCTTGTCTGTGGCTCATGTGCTATTTGGTTAGTAGAGCATGGTCAAATTAAAGATGGCTGTAAAATGTGTGATGCAGCTCGGACTGCTTTGAGACTCCAGATAAGTTCTTGCCTGTTTTGCCAAATTTGGCCTCATCATTCCCATAATACTGTCCTGAAAAATCCACCTCCTTTCCCTCTCTGTTAACTACGATTTATTCTTCTTATGAAGCTTCTAAATGTGTCACAAGGATACAAGTTGATAATGTGCAATTTTGCAAATCTCTCTGAGTACAACAAAGAGAAAGAATGGCTATGCTGAACCATACAGCTATCTGTGTCTGTATCTGTTCCTCCACCTGTTAATCTTGGGTGTTTTGCTCTCTGTCAACCCTCCAGTCTAATACCTCCATGGTTTGTTTCCTCTTTTGCCTTCTCCTTTACCTCTCTGACTCTCTCTCTCTTCCTGCCTGCTCAGATGCTTCAAGCTGACTGACAGCACATAAAATGAAATAAGGTCCATGCTGCTGTGTTAGACAGGAGCTGGTTTCCTTCCTCAATCACTCTTTCGCTCCTTTTCACCCTTCTGTACCCCACATCTCAGCTTTTTTCTTTCTGTCTTTCTTTCTTATCACATACCATACATTTCCTGCTTTGGTATTTGTCTTTATTATCACCGACTTGATCATTCGCATTTCTTCAAGTTTTACTTCTATGAAATGAAAAAGTAATAGAGTAACACTAAATATGAATGTCACAACCAGACAAAGGTCTCATATATAGGTATCTGATTTCTTTCACTCCTCGTGCAACAGTCCCACGCAATCATTACAGGATGTTACGGCAAATTATTTTGCCAGCCGCCTCGCTCGGGATGAGGTTCCCGTAATTTGAATGAGACAGACCTTGAAATTGACAGTGCTATCTGTTCCATGGTTGAGGCTTTGTCCCCATGTTGATGTAAATTTATGCTACTCAGAGACTTTTCAGCACCCCTCTTCACCCAATAAAAAGGCCGAGAAGTTTAACATTCATCTCTCTATGGCGCTGCTCCTCAAAGTACTTTCAAAGTGCAACACTTGCTGCCAGAGTTGAATAGAGCCCCTGAATTGTCAGGAATAATAGAGAGATGGCTTTTAGGTCTATAATTAAGTTGTGTTATAAATGTCACCAATCCAGAGGGATGGAATTCATGCATACATATTATTACCCCGGGATTTCAAAAGGCATTGCAGATCCGCTCGTAGAAAGCAATGCGACTTTTTTTTTTCTTTCCTAAGTCATTCTAAGTTATCAAATTCAAAACTCGAAAGTGCACTACAATTTATCAGGCTGTAGTACTTCCAGTTCTTTTGCAATGATATACTCTTTGTAATTTAACTTCTTTTTAGTTGTGAATAAAAGCAAATTTTTAATGAGAAATTCACATACATTGTATATTCAATGAGAAATTCCTATTGCCTGTGAAATCCAAGCATTGTTGTCATTTTGCTCTAGTTTTTTTTTTTTTTTTTTTTTTTTTTTTTACTTGTATCAAGTTGCTGGTATCCAGTGTTGCGCATCTTACATTTAAAAAGTAATTAGTTATAGTTGCAAATTACTTTTCCCAAAAAGTAATTGAGGTAGTAACTCAATTAACATACAGTAAAAGTAATTAGTTACCCAGCAAAGTAACTGACATTAGTTACAATATACTATTACATATAATATTTAGAAGGTTAAATATGTTTATCATAAACAAATGAATAATAAAAATCCAAAAATAAAACTAGACACAGAATTCTAAACATTTGATATTTATTTTAACTCAACAGGTTACAGACACCCATATGCATAGAAATAAAACATCTAAAAAATAAGTATTGACAATAAAATCAATTTTGTGTTAAAGTACAAAAACAATACACACAGATGTAAACTTGGGTAAAAAACACGGCACATCTGGCCATTAAGTACTGCAGATATTTCTAACTGTATATTAGGAATATTGCTCAAATAAACTAAACACTATGCTACTATTAAATATTCCATAAGGCACGTAACAAACAATCTACATTTGAAAACGCTAATTCGGAATCTCCCTGGAATGTCGCCATTGTCACAGTTTCTTTGGCTTTGTCTCAGTTCAGGGTCTGCATACTTCCATGTACGCAGCCTGCGTAGGCTACGAAGTATTCTCCGTAGTCTGTGCAGCCCAAAGTTTTTCTGCTGTTTGAAATAAGACAGCCACCTAGCATCACAGATGTGCTCCAGACTTCTGTTGCCTTACAATTTCATATGTTGTTAGTTAAATTAATTATCTCAATATTTCACAAAAAGATAAATAAAAAAATGAAAAATGCCGTGGCTATTTCATATCTTAGCGTAATTACCTTATTCTTAATTAATATCTGTCCGAAAGGGCAATTTTCAGTATTTTTAATTACATGTGTGTCTAAATTAAAACATCAGCGTCAGTGAAAAATAATCATGATGCATGTAATAAAATTAATTTGTGGTCATGGGACACAGTGCTGCTGACGTCCCAACATGTCTCTTGGAACCTCTTATATACAGTCTATGGCTGGAACAAATATGTGTGTTAAAAAAGTAATTAGTAATATGCATAATGGCCATAATTCTCCAGCACCAGTTAAACACCAGTCTGAATCCACTGATACCAGTGATGTGGAAAACATCCTGCCTTATTCCAGTGCCTGAAAAACTCCAACAAGCTGAACCAAATGACTACAGAATTTGAATTTCCCTCTGGGATTAATACAGTATTTTTCATTCATTCATTCATAAACAAACCAAAAAAGCCCTCTAGAGCACTTGACTGCTGCCAATTCTTTTCTTTATGGCATCCAATGACATCTAGGTGATTGGTAAGCTAACAATAAGCTAATTCAGCCCCAACAAAATTGCGCATTTGAAGAGTTGATCCGAAATTGGCTTGTACCCTTCGAATTCGGACAGTACTTGGCGCGCTAGTATGACAAATCCACACTTAAAAGTATGCAGACCATATGATTGAGACATAGCCTTTATTTTTGTAGCGTGCAGTGAAACAGCCAGCCTAAGCAGAGGACTCATGGACCACGGTATCCGCCCACCCAGCCAATCATCATCGCATTAGCAAGGGTGTCATCAATCATAACAGACTCCTGCTCTGAGTCGATGCGTGGCTGTTAGAACGCCTGACACGGCTGTGCTGCATTTACTGAAATTATAGTAACGCAACAAGTTATATTATTAGTTACGGTAACGGTGTTGTAACGAATGGGAAATGGAACTAATTATATTATTCCTTTACTACAAAAATAACGCAGTTAGTAACGCTGTTATATTTAAATGCTGTTACTCCCAACACTGCTGGCATCACTGGTAAAGTGGTACAATATATGAAAGCCTTGTTAAGAACTTAATAGTCATTTACTTTTCCTTAAAAATTCAAATGGCTTTTGCAAAATCAAACCTCCCCTCTGTTATCATCCCTGCTACAAAGGTTAATCGTGTTTGTGCCTTCAAAGACAGAGTAACAGCCAAATGGTACACAGTAGGCTGTTGCATTTCAGTTGGACAAATGAAGACCTTTTCTGCCTCCACCCAGAGGGGCATTCAAGTGAAGTAAAAGGGTGCTGGAGTGCTGTGACAGAATCAAAGCCTTATTTGACTCATCTGTTTGCCTCTGTAGATCTATACAGCTTTGAAGGCATTTAACAGTACAGAAAACACATGGCCTTTACCACTAACCGCATTTTGGCACGCAACCATTTAAAATACTTACTATTTATCATGTGACTTTAAATGTGGATGCAAAGGCCCAAGCAAAGGTAGAAGCTGTTTTCCACTGAATGCACACATAGCGCACTGTCTTCACTAGCCTCTTTGATTTTGTCAGGAAATAAATTGTTTTTTGAGAAGGAAAAGGCTCTCAAAATGCAGAAAAAGAATGGCTTGATGCCAGAAACGGAATATCTCCTGAGCCTGACTATCAGTGTTTGAATTTGAAATGTATTATCAAAATTCTTTTAGTCATGTAGCTTATATGTGTAACCTTTTTAAATAGGCATGATTAGTTCATAAGCAAACAGGGACTGAAGTGAGGAAAAGCTGGTTCTAAGTCACTGGTGCTATTCAATTAATAAAAAGTGGGCAGAATTAATCCACAAGTCTGTTAATGAGATATCTCTTGACTTAACACATGAGCTACCTGAAGGCAAGGATAAGAATAGGACATAACAGAATACCCTGTGCAGCCTATGACAACCATAAAGCTTAGAGAAATAGCTCTTGTTTAATTTAATGGCTTTTGCAAAATTACCACATTTCAGTTCCGCTGCATTTCAGGTCACTAACTTTCCTTTTATGGGATATTAGTTCCCGTCTTTACCTACACACTGATACACCGTGTTTACAATATGTAAACTTGCAAACTTAGAATATATCATAATGAATGTGACATCTCCAGTTCCTGCTCCCTTGTCTTCTGGTTTCCTTTATTTATTTATTTATTTTTTGCTGACATTTCCTTTTGTTCAGTAATAACACAACAAATTCAAGATGACTTAAATGCCTCTTGAGAAATGTATCCCTACACACTATTCTACTCCATCTGAAATAGTATGCAAAACCAAAGTTTCAGTTAGATAGACAGATTAGAATATTATGCCTTTGTCATCATAATCTGTTTCATGAGTGACTGCGCACTAATCACAGTGTGTAAATATTAAAACAGATTAATAATCACAAACAAGTGAGTGTAGTAAATGCCTTGGCTTCATCCTCTAGAGTGGAGAGGGTCAAATTAAAAATAGACAAGGAGCAGAGTGCTCCAAGCAGCTAATGCCTTTAGTAAAGCCAGACTGATTTATTGCGAGTCATGCACTCAACACACAAATGGTAAAATATATTTACAAATCAAATAATACAAAAACAATAGCACGGATAAATCTTCTTCCCATCTTACTGATGTGGGCCTTTTTTTCTTTGTGTTTTTAGGCTGTGCCTTTGTCAAGTTCTCCAGCCACGCTGAAGCGCAAGCTGCCATCAACAGCTTGCATGGTGGACAAACTATGCCTGTAAGTATTATGCTCATTCAAAGTGCTGCCGCGTTTACACACAAGTTGCACTAAATCTTAGAGAAAGTTTTCACTGTGAAGTTACTTGCTTCTCCTGTGCTAGCTGTTAAACTTGTGGTCTAGATGTGGAAAATTGGTATGTAACCTAAAGTATGCTCTTTGTTATCAGTTTTATGCCCTCCAGAAAAGAGCTGAACATTATTATATTTATTCATTTATTATAAGGAGACCTCTTGCAGTAAACAAGCATACCACCCATTGTATATTTTTTAAATTACAGTAGAGCTGAAGAAGCCTCTGTCTGAAGTTGCTGTTTTTTAACCAGTATGTTTTGAGGATATGCAGTCCTGCACATATTGATTAGTAACTTTGCAGCATCATTCTTTCTACAATCAGCTCGAGGGGCTCTGGATCTGTCTACAGCACATACAGCAGCCATATTCCTTTATCAGTTTGTTCATTTTAATTTTTCCTATTTTTATTATCAGTCTACTGGGGATTAGAATTATCATTAAGCCAACACGAGCTTGTAGCCTGAGGCTTGAAGCTAAGAGTAAAAAAAAATGCTTTATATTTATATTGTGGGGCCAGTGGCCCTGGAATATTGCCCTGAAACTCACCCGCATGATAAACTGTTGTTGTAAATGCCAAACACTCAGAAAGGTGGACTGCATGCAATTTGCCTGCAATGCATAGCAGCAACAAATAATTGTCTAATTACAAGAACGTGCATGCTAGAAAAAAAATATTCCAAGTCAAAAGTGGCCATCACAGTAAACAAAAGCTGTTCAACTTCACACTTAAAGGGCTAAGTAAAAGAAAATACAGAATTGAGCAAATCCAAACCTCCAATATTCATCTCAAAAGGTTTTTAAAGTCCAAGCAGCTACCTCCTTCGGAAAAAGAGTGAAGGTTATGTGGAAGTTCCAAAAACTGCACTTCACCCCTCATCTGATAGGAGCTTCAAAACAGAGCAAATCCCAACAGTCACGTTAAAAAGCATAAATAAACATGTTTATAGACAAAAAAATAAATAAAAAAAACATTGTAGGTTCAATAGGTCAAGTTTACCATAGGTGAAGCTTACTGCTTCAAACAGATTTGAATAATTCAGGTGTTTTTGCTAAAACAAAAACCAAAGAACAAATTAAACACAAACACAACAATATGTTTACGTATCCCTAAACAGTTACTACTCTGTCTGTACGGTGTATTGTAACCAAAACAAATAGCAAGATAGTGAGCTACTCAACATGTTTTTCAGCAGCCCGTCTCCACAGCTAAGCCCTCAGATAAACCTTGCCTTTGACGCTGCCCCATACCAGAGAGGCCTCATCTGGCACGAAAGTAGTTGTCAAGACAAAGCTTTGGACCCAAGCCCCAGGGGAGCCCTGATCAAGCTCAGCTTAAGCCTCAAAAGTGACAGAGGAGACATTCATAAACCATGGTTTATTAAATAAATTTTCTGCTTTTGATCCCATACTATAACCACGGCTGTTAACGGTCAGGTTTGTTAAATATGGATAACGTTTACTTGTCCACATATATATAATACCTACAAGTTGTGTGCATCTTTTGGAGATTTAATAGTAAGAGATTTGTTGATTTAAAATTCATATGCAGCATACATAGAACACTTGCTGCATAGATTCATTATATTTATAGTCACCAAAGTGACTCAAACCATTCACACCATCCTTTATTGCACAAAAAAATCAACGAAAGTCACCATATGTTAACTTAAAATACTCTAAGCATCACAAAAGGATTTTTTTCAAAAGTTTAGTTTTTATATACTTATAACCAAAATGTATCTATAACAAACGACTTGAGTGATCACTCAATGACACAATCGCCACAGGTAAGTCTGATGTGTTCATTGCAATAATGCTTTGAGAAGGAAAAGAGAAAGCCAGAGCTTTTAGTTTATATTGTTATTATAATGTACTATAGCGATCAAATTCCCCACACCATTTCATTTTTGCCACTGGCTGATGATAGATGTAAGTTTTCACTTGAACTGTAATCCAACTCCAACCAATGACTTTGTTCAATTCGCTGATAATGGTGTTTAAATGTGTTAACAATTTCCATTAAAGATTTGCAAACCATAGAGCCGAAATGATGTATTTGGAGTTACATCGTCAGGGGAACATGCTAAGATCTGAATAAGAAACCTGCTTGCTGTGAAGTAGCATGGTTTTCCTTTATCCATAAAGGACATTGAAAAACATATTAAGGTTTTGATGGTTAATGTGCTTCCAGTATTTATTATGTTTTAGTTTGTGACTAAATAAATTCAACAAACAGCACCAAATGACGAATAACTGGACAATAGTATTACTGATGAAATATATGATGACTTCACAGCAATATCATTTCAAGGCACTTTACAGACAGATCAAATTGAGCCAATTCATAATAAATAGCTTACTTATAGGAAACCAACAGATTACATTGATCCAATCTCCCATCCTGAGTGTGCATGAGGTAACAGTGGAAAGGAAAACAAATTTTTAACAGGAAAGATATTCTATAGTTGTTATATTATAGTTGTTTTATATTAGATTTTTTTTTTCATATCTTGTATCTTCCTACTTCTGTGACTGTATCTTGCATGTATGATGCACCCAATGTATGTATTATTAAATAAGATGCCTGGAGAGCCTGCAAACTGCAAAGAAAAATTAAGCTAAATCAATTTAAAATTTTACTATTATATAAATATAATA
>JBAMHX010000001.1:25352800-25383427 GCA_037177515.1 Pseudomugil tenellus
CATTTCATTTGTATTTTTGCCCTGGTTCTCATCTGTTCTCTGCAATATTGTGCATCTTCTACCTTACACTCACTATTTACACCCCATATGTAAATGTAAATTTACATTTTGCCTAAATATACTTCTATTGAGCCCTAAAAAGGTTCGTGTCATTAGAACACACCCGTTCACCCCCACCCCTTTCTCTGTCAGCACACCCCACCTCCATTTCATTTTCACACATGAAAGTCACAGCCAAGTTAGGCATCTGTGCGATTTTACACTCACACAGTAGCTAGCAACTCACACTGACAGGTGAGAATCGCCCACTCACACACACTTTCTGCCACTGCCGTTTCCTTATTTTTTCCTCCCATAAACACATATAGAACACATGCAGACATAGAAAAGCTCCAACATTCTACATTCATATCAGCTCATAGCCTTTATCTCGTGTCAGTATAATGAGCACCAGGCTGGAGCAGTCTTAGAGTAGCTAGGAAGCAAAGCTGCAGGGCAACATAGATCACCCTGTTCAAGAACAAGGCATGGGCCAAGCAAACAGGGATGTGAGCGTAAACATGCTCTGATCCTGCGGCTATTTCACCCTCGTTTTCCATTTTTTTGTCCTTCTCTCCATCCCTCCTGCCATTTGCCTCTCTCCCCACTGCTCTGTAATCCAACAGCAGATGATGCAACAGCAAGCAGCCCTGATGGCAGCAACACAAGGGTCCTACCTGAACCCTATGGCAGCCATTGCTGCCGCACAAATGCAGCAAATGGCAGCTTTCAATGTCAATGGCCTGGTGGCTACTCCCATGACACCATCCTCAGGTACGTCTACCAACACAACGACGTTCTAATAAATGACACAGGTGATAATTTTAGTGAAGGTTTCTCTCTCTCTTTTTCTCTGGAACATAGTCATTATCAAGAAAAATTATGAAAACAACTCTAGTAATATATTCACTCAAGGTTTTTCTGCTGTTGCCCTTGTTGCATATTTTTAAGATGTAGGCTCGATTTTTGTGGGTAAAAGCAAGCATTGCCAGTATTAAATTAAGAGAAACAGAGTTAAGCATGGTGGGAGAAGATTTAAAGCATTTCTGTATGCTCATTGGCAGCTACATTATAGTTTCTCTCTCCTCTTTGCTCACACATTATCTCTCTTTCGTTCTTTTTCTATCTGTCACTCTCTCCCTCTCTGTTTCTGACAGTGTTTTCTGGGAACACAGCCAATCCGATGACTTTGAATTCAGAGTCCTTGGCTTATACAATATAAGAGGAAAGATTTGTGCAAGATAATCCTGAACCCCAGTCTGAACTATCTTTTTTGGCCCTTGTCATGAGGAGCTTTGATGGCTCGACACTAAGTAGGCAGTCCGCCTGAAGGCAAGGCCATTGCAAATGTATTATATAAAGTGGCTTGACGCTGCACCTGGCATTTGTAATCCACAAGGCCTACATATTCCTGGTAATGCCTATCAAACATAATCCTACATGACTTAAATGCCCTTCACCTGGATAAGAAAAATAATAAAAATCCATCAGCACAAAAGGCCACTGGCAAGGAGAAAGATTTGGAATATCACCACAAGGTGCTTAGGAAAAATAGTTCACATCCCTACATTTACCGGAATGCAAATAGCTTTTCCTTGGTTTCAGGTGAATTAGAATTTTCCGGACTCGCTTCTTGTGCTATGATAACCATAATCTCTATGATCTTGAAAATACTCAAAATTGACTGACATCACTTTTGGACTATTTTTAAAGGGAGGCAGGCAACTCGGAATTCCTTTTATGCATTTGTAGTAATTCTCGGCTGAAAACTTCTCAAGCATTATGGAAAATATGAAGCAGACTGTGCTTCATATTGCACCCGAACACAATGTGCTTCTCAGTCTTCTGTTTCAGTGATCATGATTATTTATTGCAGCAGTGAATCCATCTCTTTCCTTTTATAACTCAAAATTATTGTGTTACCTTGATGGACTCGTTGGTACACATTTGTTTCCATTAGGTGCATGTTATATGGAACACAGGAGAAAAAACATGTTTCAGTACTTGTTTCATTTTAAATGTATAGCATGCAGAGTGTGTACCTTGCGGTTTCCATAATAACTCAATGTGTATTTGCAGGCACCAGCACACCCCCAGGCATTTCTGCCACAGCCGTGCCCAGCATAGCCACCCCTATTGGGGTCAATGGATTCAGTGCCCTCCCGCCTCAAAGCAATGGCCAACCCACATCCGAGCCTATCTACACCAATGGTATTCATCCTTACCCAGGTGAGAAATTTCTGATTTACATAAAGCAAAGATGAGATATCTTCTCAGAATATACTTTCTGAATCTGTTGTTTGACCCTGACGGTGCTCGCTGCTTACACACTGATCTGTGAGGGTTTGATAACTTCACTACTCAGTCTGAATAAAAACACCACCTTGTAAAAAGACAGTTCAACCTGTTTGTAGTGACAAATTAATTCCATTGCTGCAACACTGTTTAAAACTCTTCAAAAGTATTTTTCAACTTCACACTTTTATGAGATATTTTTTCTTTAATTTGAAAAAAAGTGTATAGGATTTGAAGCAAATCAAACAGATTCTTTGACAGATCTTTGTGAAGCCTGCATCGGTGTTATGATTAATCAATTCATCAATCAGTCAATTGTGTTTAATTTGATGTGTTTCAGCCAGTCCTCCACTACTTAATGTTCTCTGGAGCTGATTCCCGAAAAATTGACAGACACTCACTCCCCTTTTTCTGCATTATGCAAAAGCAGCTGCAATCGTAATGAACTACAAAGTGGTTTGTTTGGCACGTTGTTAATATTTGATGCAAACATCTGGGGCGAACAGGCATTCTGGAGAACTGGAAGATATGACAACCTAAATTTCTTCCACTCCCTGTGTGATTTTACTGCCTGATGGATCTCTACAGTGACGCCAATTTCTGTCTCGATTTGTAACATTATCTCTTTATCTGTGTGTCCGTTCACCCTCCTTTCTCTGTCTCTGATTTCATGTCTCTGCAGCACAGAGCCCAACAGTGACTGACCCTCTCCAACAGGCTTATGCTGGCGTCCAGCACTACGCAGGTGATCTGTCTCTCCTAACTCCTCTACTCTCCCACTTCCTCCATCTGTCTCTTTGCCTTTTCTTCTCCCTTTTGGTTTGACAGATCAGTAGACACCATGACAGGTAGTCAGATGACCAGCCAATTTCCTTCTGGATTAGGCTGCTTTACATTAGGATTGCGAAGGGATTTTCAGTTTGCTTGATTATACAGCCCCACACACAAAAAGCTTAATTCCAAAAGTACACCGAGAACTGTGAATTTGAGCCTGCCATAGCCTTGTACATGAGCGATGACAGAGCTCTCATAACCAGTGCTTTGTGCCTGACATCAGCTCTCATTAACACGGTGTAAGTCTCCCTCTCTTTCTTTGTATGTCTGCTTAGTCGAACCCGCACTCCACTCCCCTTTTTGCCTTTCTCTTTGTGTAGTGATCCACCAGCCAAATGAGCCAATGCTCCAAGTCATAATGCAATTTATTTATGCAATGTCTAGAGGACACAAATGAACAATGGAATAATGATTTGAGTTTTGTTGTGTCAAATATGAAAATAGAGATGTGAAAAATTCCACTCTGGTTCTCCCTTTGCAACAGCAGCCTACCCTGCCGCCTATGCGCCAATCAGCCAAGCGTTCCCCCAGCAACCAACCATCATTCCCCAGCAACAGAGGGAAGGTAAGAGCGAGCAAGCGCGCCCACCCAAGATAAAAGGTGATAATTGCCATGTTCCATTCTAATGTAGCTGCACTGCTTTGAATTAGCGAGGGAGGGAAAAAGCTAGCTGGGGAAAATGTGAGAAAAAGGCTCCCCTCTTCTTACAGAGAAGAACATTAGCAGTGAGATGGAAAGTTACTCTGTCATTATTCAAAAACTGCACTAATTCAAACTCGCAGCGTTGGACTGCTTAATCAGTCCATTACAATGTGTTTAAGTGGTTATAAATATTCATCAGATTAATTAGCTGCATGCATAATCATTTATTACTATTCCTAGTGTAGCGTTCATTCTTGTGCCACAGCATCAGATGTAATAAAGCATAGGATATACTTTGATGGTAAATCACTCTTTTTGTCACCATTTGTCAGTCTCAATTATTCATCTATATGATTGTATGAGACAGCATAGATTGACATGAATATTCAATGTGTGAACTTGCAATTGAGTGTTTTCCACATTGCCTCGAAGAAAAGTTAGTTTACATTTGAATTTGTCCATAGAGAGCCTATGTGATAGTCACAACACAGAGTTGTAGGCAGGAAAACTGATAACACTGATGACCTATTCACCTCACATTAAAATGATTTAATTAAAAGAGGAAAAAAAAACATAGTGATCATAGAGACTCCACCTCACAATCCTACTTTAGCAAATTTTATGTATCAGCAAGTACGGTAGAAGTCACGGTAGTACAAACACAGACACAGCCACACACATGGGCACACATGAAGAGCTATTCTTGGTGTAGCCAGTGGCTTGTCTGAGTTCTGGCCTCCTCAGGGTTTTGGCTGCTATCCCAGCCTGTCTCAGTCCACTGCCACAGTCTGCAGCCAAGCCATTTAACAAGCTACATCCAAACCTGAATACACTGGAACAGTCAAGTCACAGCTTGAACTGAGAGCTAACACTATCAACAATACACTCTTTCACTTTGGGTCGACATGTTTGTCATAATAGAAAAATAAATCCTGAGCTATGACTTTAACCAAACAAATCGTGTCTGTGCTCGAAGAAAAATAGTGTATTTAATGTACTCCTCATTTTTCTCATTTACTGAGAAATAAAACTGTCTGTATGATGCAATAGTGTCTTATTTCTGAGATGGGTAAAGCAAAAGTACCTCAAATCATAATCCACAAGGGAAAAAGGAGAAAAACCTTCTTGTATCTAACCTGTTTATCTTACTCATGATCCAATCTAAATAGGTTGACATACAAATAACAAGGAAAATGAGTTAAATGGATTAACATCACTATAAACTACAAATAGCTATTAAAATAAGTCCAGTGGTAACTGTTTACAGAGTGTACTTTTAACCTTGTCTAGGTTCTACAATAAGCTTTCAGTTTCTCATTAATATAAAATACAAAGCTTCTAATATAACTACTCTCTTTATATAATAGGCAGCACTTTTATTTCTACAATTAAAGCTCATTGAGCATATTGGGGGCAGTGTATGGTTCAGTGTCTTGTCCAAGGACACTTTGATATGGGAAATCAAACTGGTAATTAAAGTGCAGACCCTCCAGTAGAAAAGCCACTACCAGCTGACCCACAGTCGCCAAATGAAGTACACTACAAAAAGCTTCTATATCTCTTTGTATTGTCTCCCTTGGACAAAGGTTCCGCATGATCAATACCTAGCAAATAAAATAAATAAAAATTATAAACAAAAAAAATAATTTTCTGTTAACATTTTACCTGAATTATCTACTTTCATAAGTCTACCGTGTGTTCTGGTTCCACATAGCTTATTAGCACTGTTAGCATTAAACACATGGTGAACTCAACATGCAGGTAAAAAAAAAGATACCACCACAAGAGACATATTGCAAAACCAATCCAGGTCACACAACTATTGCTTCTCCAATAAATCATTTCAAAAATCTGATTTCTCTTATTAATGTGAGTGTAAAGAAACACTCTGCATGCCATAACAACAGTGTTACCAGTCTTGCACACCAGCTTAAGGTATTCAATTCCCTAAAACCCCTTAAAAGCAATCATTCATCATAATGTGAACCACTTAAACATAGACAAGCAGAGATTCAGACTCCATTATGATTAAAAAACAAAAACAAACAAAAACAATCTCAATTTATGTGGGTGTGTGTCCTTTATCTTGCCCAGCCATAGCAGCACTACATTCAGCTACCAGTGCAGCCCTCTTATCAGCCTTCTCACCAGACCCAGACTCATCTTGTCATGGTATGACCCTGAGCAATGAGACGGCAGAGGAAGGTAGCCAGGCAGCCAAGCTTACTGTCTCTAAGTCCATCACATCCCTCGCTCTTTTTCTTCTCACTGTCCATCCTTGGCTCCCTCTCTCTCCCTGTCTTGTCGCCGTCCAGTTCATTCCTGTCTTTATCCAGATTGGCCAGCACAATATGTGGCAGCTGGCTAGATGAGTGTGGAGGGATGGATAGAGCTTGGAAGACAGTCCTACTGTCACCTAGTAATTGGAGCAAAAACTTGGCTTATGTTTTAATGTGTGCTCTGCCTCTTCTCTCTGTTTCTCCATGTCTCAGTGGTCCAGTTTCCGAATAAACATCTCAGTCTCTCTCTCTTTCAATCAACCTTTCTTTTGATTTCTTTCATCACAAGCTTATTTTTTTTTTATTTTACTTCCTCTATTCTCTTCTTTCTGTTTGACAATATGTTGTTGTTGCCAACATATTTTCTAAGAAAATGCTGAAATGTAAGTGAATAGCAGGATAGTAAAATGCCCCCCTTAGTTCTTACATTGCCATATGTGAAATAGGGCCCTGGAGCATTCAAACAGAAAACACACACACACACACACACACACACACACACACACACACACACACACACACACACAAAGATGTTATATAAAAAAACAAACTGAAAATAGAATTACGGTCTACAAATATAACAATAACCAGGTTTTACAAATGATTACTTTCCACATTACTACATCATTGTCTTGATCACTTTATGGTAATTTTTCCACCCACATTATCATGGTCAGTCTCCCTCTCACTGGGCATCTCCTGTTTATGCTCCCACATAACCCTCCTGCTGCCTTTTTCTCATCACCAGGGCCAGAAGGTTGCAACCTGTTTATTTATCACCTGCCCCAGGAGTTTGGAGACGCTGAGCTCATGCAAATGTTCCTACCTTTCGGCAACGTCATCTCTGCCAAAGTGTTTGTGGACCGAGCAACCAATCAGAGCAAATGTTTTGGTGAGTCAAAAATTAATGCTGATGACATGAAAAAAAAAGAAAAAAATCTCTGCAATGATGAAAGTCACTCAGTGGCTGTTTGGTACTCATCTCATGACTCTTGTTGCTTCCCTGCAATTAGCGTTTGCCTTTGCTTTTATTTTCAATGTCTGTCCTAATCAAGGTGCAATTAACGTTTTTGGAGTAGCATCGCATGCCCCCCTGCACAAGCGGGTGAGGAGTGAAATTAGAGAGCAATGTTCCCAGGTTGCAACACATAAAAAAGGAGCACAAGGCAACATCCCAGCATGATGAATAAAACCTAGTGCTAAAAACTGATGTGCTTTAGGTGGGACGTTGAGTCTGGCTCCAAAGCAACTAAATCCTCTTGCGTGTTAAAATACCGAGCTTTACACCTGCAATAAACAAGTTCAAGCTCTTAAGCAGATTCATGCAGCTTTTGGTTAACACACTTGATTTGTCCCTTAATGACAACTGAACATTTCTTGTCTCAACTTTATTTTTTAAGACATATTAGAATAATATCCATTTTTCTTCTTTTTATCTGGTTGTGTGAAGTACTTATGAGAAATCACCTGAAGCAAACAGCAGTTAGATTGCTCTTCGATTGGATAAGCAAGACTTCCCGGAGAGCTACACAAAGACTTTTCTTTGCTATCTAAAAAAAAAAAAAAGATAATCACAAAATATCAGTGATTTGAATGAAAAAAAGGATTTATTTTCCTAGATCTACTGTGTCGCTGATAGTTTGGACAGAATAAAATAATTCCTGTAGCTGTTTCCCCAGTCTGAGAGTGCCATGACCACTTCAGCACAGTCACAAACTTCTGATGAGCATTTCTGACATGCACACTCAAAACAAATAAACAAAACAAACACACTAATTTTACTTACTATATTATGTATTATCATAAAAAAGACAAGTTTACTGGTATTCCAGCTGCCTAGTGGGAATATAGCTGACATATTTGCTCAGGTTCATCCTCTGGATGTAGAAGCAAAACTAACAATACACAACTTCAGGCTTAAGATACAGAAATAAAAATACATCAGCGTCTTTGCTATATTAAAACCCTTAGTACTCATTTCCTCTTTGTCCCATTCCCAGACTCTTAATGCAAATGATAAGCATTTTCCCAGACTCCCCATCTCATTTCAGCCAGGCAGCCCACCAGCATCCCGTCACCCCCCTCCCCTCCTCTAGTCTCGCCTCCTACACAGTAAAGCAGTTCATCAGGGTGGAGGTGGTGCAGGTGGAATCCATGGGCTTAAAGAGATAATAATAGACTGGTGTGGGCCTCGCTGTTGATTCAGTTGGACAGCCGCACCCAGGAGACAAGCAGAGAGAGAGAGAGAGTCTCCCACCATTGGCTTTCTTTCAGTTTCTCTACAATGTGGCATATATACGAGGCTCTCTCCCTTCTTCCTCACCTTGCTCATCTGTCCATCTCAGGACAGTCTGTCTCTCACACTCACCGTGCGTGTTCTCCTCTGAACATATGCCTGTCACCAACACTGTCAGTCGGCAGGCAAAGGAAACCAAAGAGCCAATGACCCCATCAGTAATAATTAAGTTGTTAGCGTGAAAAACAACAATGCGACTTCTTTTTTTTTTTTTTTTTTTTTGTCTTTTCTTCCCTAATTTCTTTCGTCCTTTTATAGAAAGAGCCTCAAGGCTGTTTTGTAGCATGCTGACAAATTAGAAAGAAGATGCAATAGATTAAGAGTGGGCTCTCATGCCTTAAAGAACTTTGTAAAAGTCACAGTAAAAGTCTGTATTTATCCTTGATTGTTTGCTTAATGGACATTGTTAACAAAGAGACATGAGCAGATTTGTTGTATATAGGTCTACATAAATTATACATTTGGAATAAAATGTGATAATTAGATGACTGAAAATAAAGACACCAACCTTGTCCATGGAAAGAAGTGTAGTCGTTAGTTGAAAAGAACATCTCCAAAGCACTGAATAGTGTACTGAATATACTAAACATGTCTATATGCTTGCTTTTGTTTAATAGAAATTTTCCTCTAGCAAATTGCTTGTCAATGGAGCATCGCTTGTATGTTGTTAGTGACTTATCTTTGCATACATGCTCTGATTTCACTGTTGCACAGGTGGCAAACATACTGGCAAATGTGGCGGAATAATGCGAGCCCACTCTGAAACAGAGTGTACTAAGAACCATAAGATTTTAAAGATTATGTAAAGAGTTTAAAGAATCTTAAGTAAAGGATTTGAAGAAGATCCTAAAAGGGTGTATTCATTTTCAGAAATGTTTACTCAGTTAAGTATCGTTATTTAAAGTGTGACAAAGTAGCTATCATTATGTCTGTTTTAACAAGGTGACACGTTAATAAAAGGAATTTAAATGAAGTGAAGATAAACATTCATGCTCACCTAACATAAATTTACAGATGTGTTGAGCTTAACCCGAGACTTCATGGGTATAACTTTAGACTTAATCCTATTTGTTCGTTCACTCCATACGGACATTTAAAAATGATCAAAGCTCACCCTGTTCAGTGGAATTAGCTGGAATTAAGATGAAAATAGGTTTCAAAGGGTCTTTTGAGCACGGAGTAACAACGCATGCACCTTGAATAGAAAGTGTTTTTTTAGAAGCAGCTAAAAAGCTTTTCACAAGTAATTTACTTAAAAGTCATTTGAAAATAGATTCAATCTTCTCCTGCTGATAACTTTGTGGTTTTTTATTTTTTTTAAATTCATTTCTTAATCCTATGTTCTCTCAGGTGTCTGTCAGGATCATTTGATCAGTGCTTATCTACTTGTATTTGAACTGTTCAGATAAGCAAAAAAATCAATTAATCTAACATATCTTGGTCACACTAAAAACATTTATTTAATAAGGTGACAAGCAGTCAATCACATTAAAACATCAGAATCTCATTTAGATTGTAAGAGTGTTACACATTCTCTAGTTGCATATAGTACTGCACACTTTGTGCTGACTGAATATAGTAAACTAAATATATTTACATGTTTCTATATTAGATTATGTTTAAAAAGACAAGAAAATCCATTAATAGCCTAAACAGGTTAAACGTTTTCTCATAAAGGCTTTAAATGCCTTCCAAATACATGAAACCCCTTCAGTGAATAACCCTTCTCATTTTCTTATAAAGTAATGGCTGATAGGAAACCTTTGCTTCTGCCATTCTTCTGGATGTTCTTTTGACTTGTGTTCTCCATGTGTTGCAGACCAATTACAGGCCCCATGTTAACAGTATGTTATGATATCCCAAGCAGCTGAGGGACAATTTGATGAAAAAAAAAAAAATAAATTCAATGACAATTTTTATTTTGTTGTCAAAAGAACAAAAAAAACAACCTAAAATTTATCTACACGGTGCTCAGCACAAAGTTAAACCAAAATATTTTAAAGATACTAAAATGATTTCTTTCAAGAAAATAAAAAAAAAAATCTGAAACTTAGAAGAAATAAGGCCTCTTCAGTCAAGCTTTATGTGAAGCTTTTGGAAACAGCCTCTGATCAGAAAATGCCCCATAGTTCAAGAGCTGTGCTTTCTGAAACAACGCTGGTGTTCCCATCTCTGTGTTTAACATCCATTCTTACATTACATATTGTAAAATGTTGATGGAAATCTTTTGCACCAGTCCAAGCACCTCATGCAAACTTGAGCAGATTAAAACCTTTTGGAATGTTTTCTTGTGTAGCAAACATGTCATCCAATGACTGACAACATAAATTATTGGCTCTTTCCACTTTTAGAGAGTAAACATTGATAACGCTCCCTGAGATGAAAGAATAATCACAATGTCAACAAATGAAACCAATTACTAAAGAGCTCCCATGTCAGTACTATTAGCTTAATCCTATTCTCATTGAAATGTTGTTAGTAACTCTTTAACTTAGACTATGTTGCACCTCTGTAATGAGGAAAACACACACACGCATCTGCTTTAAATGTCTGGATTGAAAGTTTGTAATGTACTCTGTGTCCTATTCCTCTGTAAAAAAAATCCTATCCCCCTTTTGGCATGGGGATGTAAATGTGAAGTATGGAGATTCATTAAAGCCACAGATTGCACGCTTGTGTGTGTGTGTACATATGTGTTTGTGTGTGCGTAGGATAGGGAGGGAGGGGGTGTGGGATCACTACCAACTGACAGGCCCTTCCCTGCTCAGTTTGTTTAAAAGGTTTGTAAAAGAAGCAGCCTTATCTCACCCGCACTGACAAAAGCCTGCCCTCTCCCCCCAAATTAAATTGGACCCATAGCAGTGTGATCAAATCAGCTGGCAGGCGGAAAATTCTGGCCGTCAATCACAGAGGTGTCTGATAAGAGCAGGCAAGGAGTCCCGGCGGGGAAAGCTGTGGGCTCATTCTGCCTCAACACCCAGGTGATAACTCAGAGCAGCAGGCTCCTCCGTCCTACACACCTTGCTCCTAGCATCTCATTCCGACCTCCTGCCCTTTGCTCTTTACTTAGATACATGCTCAGTCACACACATAAATTGAAAACAGACACTAGCACACACACATATGCAAACACACATGGCAATGTCGTACTTTTAGACACACAGGTAACATTTAGAGACCCTGCTTTAAAAAATCCACTTAAAAAATGAGACTCAGTTTTTTTTTCTTTTTGTAATCTCTGAAAACCTTTTTTTATGTATGTGCCCCCCCTTGCTTTTCTTCTCTGTTCGATTTTAACTCCCAGTTACTAATAAGTCTTTGTTTGATTTTTAATATCTTTGTTGTTAGCCTTTGTGATATATAATCTTTTTAATTCAGAGATTTTCAATTAATCTACTCAAAAGAGAAAACAAAGACCTATTGTTATGTCATTGTTAAGAGTTAAAAAGGTTTTTCTTCTCTTCGTTCATCTCGTCTGTCTTTTCTCCTTTTCTCTTCTTCCCATTTTTCTCTCATCTCTTCCCATTCTTCTGCCTTCACGTTTCAACCCTCCCCTGCTCTATGGTTTCGTCTCAGGCTTTGTGAGTTTTGATAACCCGTCCAGTGCTCAAGCCGCTATCCAGGCCATGAACGGCTTTCAGATAGGCATGAAGAGGCTGAAGGTGCAGCTAAAGCGGCCAAAGGATGCCAACCGACCTTATTGACTTGTCTGCTGTCCATACCCAGGTACCGTCGCACACATGCCATGAAACACTAATGCGCAATGAAACTATCCATTAGATCCAGAAAACAATTGATGGATAAACTTAGCCCTGATGGCAAACCGCAGCTTTCTGAATGCCTGGGAAATATTAATATAAAATATTGCTATTACCTGCATAGAAAACAAGGCTGTTCTTACTCTGTACTTATTTTAGAGCTTCTTTTAATTTTTTTTGACTGCTTGGGAAAACAAATGACAAATGTTTTGAAGAAAGGATTGTACTGAAACAGCATTTGAGCTAACGCAGATGTAAATCACCTGCAAGTTATTTAACTACACAAATTTCTCAGTTATGAGTATCTTAAGAAATGACACCATGAAAATGGAAAAAGGACTAATCATTTTATATTACATGTACTTTACAAGGGGAATATGGGTGAAATCATACTTTGTCTTTACATGCTACCCAATATTCTACAGAAATGCATTTGTTTTTCTGAGGTATCACATTTCATTCACACCTGTACAAAGCTCCTAGTCAAACTGATTATATACTTAAGAAGCAGTTGTGCATAAATATCCATTTACAGGTACAGTGTTGGCAACTTATTTACAGTCTTACAAGGAGAAAATGTCAATTAATTCCCTCTGAAAATAACTCAGTATTATATTTCTGTCAACTGCCAGAGAAAATTCATGCTGCACCTTGCGTATTGGGAAAAATCAGCGAGAAGATTAACAAGAGTAAATTTAGATGTGCTTTAGGTGCCATAGAAATTAATGTGCTGGCCAAGAAAAAAAAAAAAAACTATGCATCATTAATTTGTTTGAGTGATGCTCGGCAAATCTGTTCTTTGCTGAAATAAGTTAGCAACCATGCTTAAAACTTGACTTTTTTTGTTTGCATTTTTTTCTCAGCTAGCACAACTCTAATATGTTTATGACAGATGAGGACATCTGTTGTTTTGTTATTTCAGGGAACTTTGAAGTTCCGCTTACACGATGAATGTCTGGGCTATCTCCACACTAAGGAGCATATAAATCATGCTTTTCATTGCGACTTCCTCAGTTTCGCTACATAAATAGATCTGTCCCTGTCAGACAAAAACAACAGCTGATTAGACATTACTGGTGCACACATTTATTTTTGCTGTATGAATCCAAACATATTCCTAGCAATTGATGTTTTATGTCCCTCTCTAACAGGCATAATAATGTGATGTTACATTTACTCTGCTAACATAATTTGGTAGGAGCAAAAAAAAAAACAAAAAAAAAAACAAAACAAAATTAAGATCTAAATATTATGCTGTGGTTTTTAGCTAGATGTATTTTTGGGTTTTAAATACTATTTTAAGGACATATTCAGTGAGCATTGGTTATACATTATAATAGATGAAAACTGCAGCTGCAGACGAACATTAAGGGCCCTGAGCAGAAGATATACTTACTGCATTCTGCTCATTTTCAAAGTTCAACTATGTCAATACAAGCCCTGCAGCAAAAACTTCAAACAATGAGCCTTGTCTCAATTGTGTATGTACAGTTAGTTTTTCATGTCATGATTTTTCTTGTGCATCCTCTATCATATGCACAAAAGGAATACAAAAAAACATGGACATGCATGTTTGGAAATTGCACACAGTAAACATAAATGCCTATCCTTGTATGGAGATGGTTGCTACATGTATGTTACCATTTCAGAACTACACTTTTTCATGTTAAGGAAGTTGTCTTGCTGTGCACATTACAAAGTATTGTAAGCATCATTTTAAAGTAATATTTCACTAATTCTGTATTTAAGCGTTGCATAACTGATAAGTTAAAAGGAAATGCAATACTTTTCAAGTATGATGCTTTCTTATATTATGTCAAAAATAGAAAAAAAATGTCTTAACTAAATACTGTTAATTGTTACTTAAAAAAATAATTTGGCGCACAGGTTGAATGTCCTGAAAATGACTGAAAATCTTTCTTTGAAAACACTTTTTTTACACAGAGTAAAAATAAATAACTAAAAATAAAAAAAGAAAGAAATTAAACAGTAAAACTAAATATATAACAATGTAACTTGTATAGATGTGAATATATGGGTTCATAATTTATCATGTAGGACAGTTTATTTTAAGTTATTGGTAGTTTCCCAACACAAGCATCCTACTTTAAAAGCAATTTGAAGGAAAATTACCAAACATTCAGACAAATGAAGACATCCCTCACTGAGTGCACTAAAATTCCACTTTTTATAACATATAATTTTCTTAACATTTTTAAATAGTTAAAATAAAGCAAAGAATTATAATTAATATATGCTGTAGTTCCAATGGAACTTTAGCAGCAATGCGCTAACTGAACACTGAATTACTTGTGAACAACGTTATGCTCCTTTAAAAACATGTTCACTTCCCACTTGATTCATTTTCGGTACAGGTTCACCACACTGTGAAGTTTACTGTGCAGTTACCTTTCTGGGGTGATATAATGGTGCATCTGCTGTCAGATATCTCCATTAGCACTTGTTTTGCCCCCTTAAAATCTCAAAGCTTTCATGCATAACAATAAAAATGCAGCTTGCTTTTAGAGGCACCATCCCTCAGCAGACTAATTTCATAGTGTCACAGTTGATTCAAATAATCATCGCCCATCTGTTACAAACTGCAGCTGCCAATGTAAAAATAATATAGATGCATGCTCTCTAAACCCAACTGGCTGGACAACTTTTCATTACAATAACATAAGCCTGGATTCTGCTCCTCTATCAATAAAAGCTATGTAATACCATTTGCTCGTTTTAGATTTGACTCTTTAAAAGCCACAAGATGGCATACGCAATACAAATGATAGATGCTCCATCAGTTTCTTGATAGCGTTCTATGCCCTGCTAATTGAGGAGAAGCTTTCAAAGCTGACACGCGTAGAAGAGAAAGGGGGTGGGAGAGTTTGATTTAGCACATTTAGCACATAGGGACAAATGGAAAATATCCAGCAGCAGTACAATGACAGGGCAGTCATTGAGATGTACTCTGAAAGCAAGTGAAGACATTTCCCCCCCAAAAAACATTTCATCACTCAATCAGGAGGTGTGTGTTGGCATGCTGGTGTGTTTGTTTTCCACGTCCTCCTTCCTCTCTTTTCCACTTGCATCCATCATTTTATTTCTTTTTATTATTTCTTTTTATTATGTATTAACACACAACCGCACTGGGTAAATAAAAGACAAACAATAGAACTAAGCATTTACTGATTCTATGAAAGAAAAAAGAAAATAAGGAAAAAATTCACTTTAGCTTTCGAAGCCAGATTTTTATTGCATATCTGACATTAGAGACTAAAAAAAGATTGATTTCACAAAATGAAAGCAAAACATATATTAAGGGGTTATGTTCTTGTATATGTGTTTCCAAATTGTCACATGGTGGCTGAGAAGTGCTTGTGCAAAAAATAAATAAATAAACAGTGCAAAGTTCAACTGCTTAACTTTCTAAGTTTCTTCAAAACTTACATTATTACCAAGAGAAACTTTGATGGAACTTGAATTATGATTTTTCTTTGTATTATAGGTAAAAACTTCCATATCTAGATAAGTTCAGAAGCTCTTTTTTGTCTTTAACACTGACAATGTTGCTTTGAAGCTGAATTAAAAACAAGATCAGACAGCATTCTCTTCTTTTGGTCTCAGGAGCCCTGCTACTCTAAAATTGCATTCTGTGTCTGAAAGATAAATTTAATGAAAAAAAAAGCTGAAGCACTCACTGCATGGCCACCCTCACAGCAAACAATGCAAGGCAAATCCAATTACTTCAGACAGGACAACTTTCTGAAATATGCATATCTGCTATAAGGGTTATCTTTGTGAATATGAAAACATCAATTCAACCTTTTAACCTGCAAACGTTGTCAGCCTGAGAATATTTCACCGCTACACTAAGACACAAAAAAGAAGTTTTTTTTATGCTTAATACTGTTTGTTCTGTTACTTCTGTTTTACTGTCTTTTTCTCAGTTTCATGGTAATAACCATAATAGCCTCATTTGATTTGTCAGGCACAATAAGTGAGTATGAAGCACAAAAATGAAAAGGCTGCTATGAATTCTGACTCAAGGAAAAGAAAATCCCACTCTTTCTTCTTTTGTTTTGTTTTTTTTATTTTCGCACCCCCACCAACCTGGCAACCTGACATGACCAATCAGTGTGAGGTGGCCTTTCTTCGCTATAGCCACACACCCCCCTCCCCCCGACACCTGTCATGGGGCCAAGTTCCCACAGCCGTAAGTTAAACCCATGGTGTCATTTTCTTTTGGATGACGTCATGTGGTGGGACTGTGACTGCGTTGCATGACGTGGCATTGATTGATATTTCTAAACTCTATCTCTTTATATTCTGCCCTCCTTTTATCTATATATATACTGTACATTGTTATACTGGCAGTTTGTGGAGTGTAGTTATCGGTGCCGTTCTTGGCTGGTACCTGTAAATGACATGCTGACTGGTTGGTTGAATTTAACTGGAAGTGGCCTTTAACCCTTTGTGCCATTGTGCCGTGTGCCCTTGTGATGTTTTACTTTCTCTTGTGGGGTTCATGTGTATGGATGTACCTTATTCTCTATTTCTCTATTTCTTCACATTTACATCCAGCGTTCCTCTTTCACCCAACTATTATTTTGTTTTCCAATTAAACGCTTTGCAAACGGGATCTTTCTCTCCATCTGATCGGCAGATGTTTAGTTGGGAGATTGCTAAAGTGACCCTATGTTTGGGTAGCCAATTATATCTCCAACGTTCACATAGAGTGCACAGGCAAATGTTGACATTGCACTTCTCTGTGGATTCCATCTGCACAGGGAGTAATTCTGCGAGATTGTCTTGTTTGCCTTACATGAAAATCACTTCTCATTTATTTATTTATAAGGGTGCAAAACAATTACAAAGGAAGAGCTGAAGGCAGTGCAATTGGCCCAAAATCTGTCCAATGCAGCCACTGATCTATAAGCATAGTGTATGTGCTTTTATTAAAGGAATGCCATGTGATAAGCTAGATCTTGTGACGTTGTCATTTCCACATTAAAAATTTGTTGCGTAACTTGTTATCTAAATAAATAAGCAAACAAATCAATTGAAGAAGGTTCTGTCTTTGCAAGTGAAATTGTTGCGATTGTCCATGGCCAACGCTGGAAGGAGCTAGTAGGTTTTTACTCAAAGGCTGTAGGTGACTTCCTCTCTTGTTCAGTAAAGTCTGAGGAAAGTAGAGGTGGAGATGGAAGTTGGTCCAACAAAACAGGGACAAATGGTTTTGTGCTTTCAACTATACCTGTGAAATACCTGGCATCAGATGCAAAAATGATGTATGCATAGAAAAAAATACAAATACTTTTTCTTACAAATCGTGGTATTGATCAAGCAAGAAAGTATGGTGAGAATGTGCACACCTTACACACCTTTGTGACTATATGTACAGGGATTTTATATAAAACAAAACAGACAGCAAGATTAGTACAAGATAGTGCTTTTTTTCTTAAGTAATTTCATACAAGTCACTTTTCAATGTACCGAAGAATTTGTGGACCACAGACATGAGCATGTGGACAGAAAGTAGGTTTCCCGATTATATGGATGCTTGATAAATTCACAAGTCTAAGCTTGAAAACATAACTAAAAAAAATGACATATAACATATATGACTCATATTTCAAAATGAGGTTTGTAACATATTTATCTATATGAAATGAAGGTGAGGAATTTCTATCAAATACAATAAATAAATAAATAAAATAAGAAAACTAACTAAAAAAATGTCTAGCAAAAGCTAATAACAATTTTGCCAAAAAAGAAACTGAAGCGTAATTTCTTAAATCGTAGGGAAGCATGCACATGGACATTTCTTCTTTGTATATATATATATATATATATATATATATATATATATTTTTTGCATATGGTGCCAGAAGTCTTTAACATAGTTATCTACACTTGTGCATATATTTTGTGGGAATTGTCCTTTTTTCTAAAGAGAAACTCTTATTTTTTGACAAAGTCGGTGGGAAACACAGAAAGTTTTGATGCATTCAAGCAAAATTTTTGCTTCGGTGAAAAAAAAAATAGATCAATTTAGAAGCGACTGCATCTTTCTTCACATTTTTCCCCTTTTGAATGTGTAAGGATGATTGCCAGTGGTGTACAAAAGGATACATCTTTAATTGCCACTTTTAGAGCTATATGTCACTAATGGCTGGGCTCACTTTGTTACACATAAGAAATAAGTTTGAATCTCAGCTCCCCTGTCTGTAAAGCATATCTATTATGAAATGGTAACAAGCTCATTTACAGGAATGGAAAGTAGAACAAAGAACGCCTGGGCGAGGGTTCCCATCACAAAGTCAGACCCTTTCATGTTCACTCCCAGGGTGATTTGCTGTGATTTTGTAGCCTTGCTTTACTCGCATCGTAGCGCACAACATATCAGGGCTGATAGGCTGTAAACAAGATCTTTTATATCGAAAGCTCGATGGCACAGAAACATTCACAATATCAATTTAAAGGTAGAGAAAAATCCAAGTTAGCTTTTCATGGCTTCCTAATTAGAAGCTATTTGTTGAAACATGAGCGTTTCTTTCCAGTCGTCAGTTTTCTGTCATTCTCCTTAGTGCATAATCTAACTTTCACACACTCCTTTTTCCTTTATGTGTCCCTCTGTTTATTTTGTGTCTCGTTCGTAATGAATTTAACAAAGAAAAATAAATAAATTACAGTATGATCAAGATGGAGTCAGTTTAAATTAGGCTTTCTTTGGATTAGTACTGTCACAGTGTAGATGTCTGTTCCATATGGTTTAAACACAAATCTCCCAACCCACCTCTAGCCCACTTATTTCTGGTTGTGATTGACACTCCGTTTTTTCCCCCTTCTCCTCTCCTCCTCGTCTGTTTCTCATGCTGTTGGCTGTGCCTGTCAGTCTGTGTGATAACCAGGAGCCAGCAACCCTAAGCATGTTTGCCACAGCCTCACTGAATCTACTCACCTTATTCTCCCATGTCTTTTTTCTCTCCTCCTTTCTCTGTGTCACAGGATGAAGGGCCACAACAACTTATTTCCACAAGTGCAGTAAAAGTACAAAGACTTCTTGTTCTGCTACATATCATGAAGGAAGGGTGGTCCCTTGATCCTCCTGGAAAGCCGCTGAAAGATTGGGTGACTGAACGAAGGATCCCAGAGTTGTTATTTTTATTTATTTTCTTTTAGTTTTTACTTTCTTCGCAAATGCCTCTTTTTTCCCTGTTTTGCTTTGGCGTCTGTGGAAGAAGATTTTTTGCAGAGATCAACTTTTTGCTGCTGTTTTTTAGACATGATGGAAAAAGAAACCTTTATGAACTCATTATGCTCAAAGCATGCATACTGACACAGGATATAGATAAACTCACATTGAAGCAGAAAATAAACCAAACATACACATTTAAAGAAGCTACACTTAAAAGAAAAAAAAACTGGGAAAAAAAGACAAAAAAGAAACAAACTTACTTTGTACATGTATAAATACGTGCAAATGCCAACACAAGTACTAAAGCAAACTCATGCGTGTGCGCACACACACACATGTACACACAAACACACACACCAGCCTGCTGCCATTTTGGTTTTTGTGCCTACACAGGTGTTGTGCTCTGTGACAGGGCAAGCTCTGGATCGAAGAAGAAAACAAGAAGAAGAGGAGAGACGTGGAGAATCCAGGATAATTTACATGCATCATTCCTTAGGAAATAGGGACCAAAGGACTAAACGCTTTTTAAAAGATTATAAATATATAAATATATA
Source organism: Pseudomugil tenellus (assembly GCA_037177515.1). Classification (NCBI taxonomy): domain Eukaryota; kingdom Metazoa; phylum Chordata; class Actinopteri; order Atheriniformes; family Pseudomugilidae; genus Pseudomugil; species Pseudomugil tenellus. The sequence continues at coordinate 25,372,697 of JBAMHX010000001.1, forward strand.
AATATATATTTAAAAAAACTCATACCTTGTAGCTGCAAGTATTACAATTTACTCATAGTCAAAAAAAAGTCATCAAATCAATATCCAGTGGCCTACTGTAAGTACGAATAAAAGAAAATGGAAATAGTGTACAAGAAAAAAAAAGACATGGAATTGTAGAATAGGGGCTGATCTTTTGCTAGGGATGCTGATTTAGCACCAGGTTGTAGAATAGTGAGGTAGATTAGGAAAAAAGATGTAGATTTGCTAACTTTTGCTGTTGTTTAAAAAAAAATACTTGAAAAGGGGATATAAGAGGGGGGAAGGAACATGTTCATCCACCCCCACGTGTGCAACAAGTCTCTTTTCTTGGATGTTAAAGTATCAGCCACTGGATATCTCACCCATCATGATGTATAAGTCACCACTTTCTGACAGCTATGGATAGACTGTTCTGGAATACAAAAAAAGGATGACTAGAGAAAAAAAAGACTGAACTTAAAGATGTCTGTGCTGGACAAAATGCAGATGTTTAAGGCTTCTCACAAGCCTTTGTGTTCAAGCGACAATCCACTGTAAAGACCAAGGATGGACATGGGGTGTCTTCTGTTTTCTTTTTTTTTTTTTTGGTTTTTAATCTTTTTATTTCTATTAATTTTGTTCCTTACTTTACCTTTTGTATTACATCATGAAGTGTTAATTATGAAGCAACAAGTTAAAAGACAGATGGATGAGCATGGCGTGGACAGTGAAGGGACACAGGAGGCGCAGACAGGAGCTACCGAAACTGCCAGAAGAAGAAACACAGCTTAGCAATGAACTGACCCTTGTGGTTTTCCCTCAAAATGTATGGTGACTGTAACTAACCAGCACATCTGTGAGCGACATGCCAAGGCTGTGAGTGCATTCTGGAGATGCTGCAAAACTTATGAAGAAATTCATCTCATCTTTTATCAGATCAAAAGAAAAAAAATCTCTGAAGACCAATTCATTTTACTACATTGATGGCAATGGAAAGTAGGCTTTTAGAGCTCATTAAGCTCTGCCAAATATAATGTATACAAATTCCACTGAAAACATGTTTACTGATCTGCTTTCTTTAGATGTCATGCATAGAGCTTATGGGAAAACAAAGGTTGCTGCTTAAACAAGGCTGAATCTGTATTGATTCTAACAAACATTCTTAAACATCGTTCAGCTTGCCTGTAGCTTGTCTGACGCTGACAGAGCAAAGCACTCCAGTGCTGTCATGTCTTGATTTAGAGTCCCATAGCCTTTATTTGGACTCTTTTAGAGCTGTGGAAGCAGGCTCCTCTCTGATCAATATGTTTGGAGTGGGTCTAGAGGGAGGACCAATGCTGTTTCAGTCACGATGAGTACTTCCCAATTTTCTCTGTCGAACAGCTCACATCCGTACACCAGCCCTCTGAGCACTGACAGCTGGCATTAAGAGGCAGGGCGAGGCAAGAAAGAGAGAGTGGAAAGAAAGGAAGTCAACAACTTATCACACTGAGATCCTACTAACTGATGCTTCTAGGTTGCTGCAGAAAAATTTATCTGATAAAATTAGAAGCTGTAATCAAGCCCCCGGTGAAAAACATTATAGATCTGTACTATATGCTAAGAACCAGAGTTAAGGATTAATTAGGACCAAGCTTGAGTATGTTAGGCACAAGTCCAACCAGCTCATATTTACTACGACTCTTCCCCTTCTCGTTACTGCCTCCCTCTTTCTTTTCTGAAATTCAGATGCAACATAGACTTTTTTTCCAGTCATAGATGCAAGAGTTGATCATGTGTGCCAACAAAATCTTGTTTATAATGCACCCTTGTTGTTAACAGAAGCTAAAGATCTTGATTTTAGTCTATGATATCAGCGCACTTTGTACTGTCTCTTCCCACTGCCCTAACAGCCGTCATGCCTTTTTTTCCAATCTTGACACAATTGTTCATCGTCTCTCCCCCCTGGAACACCATTTTCAAACCTAGCTAATGCCTGTGCTCACTACCCTTCAATTATCTCCTGCACCATATTAGACATGCTATTTCACCTTTCCCTGTAATCACACTCTAATCATCAGCCTCTATACATTAGCAGCAACCAAGTGAAAAATCACCCGGATAATCACTTGGACCAAATGACGAGAGAGACGGTCCCCTGCATGCACATGGATGACAGAAGGAAGATTAGGGAGAATTATGTTTGTGCCTACTCCCTGGCAAGGCTGCTGACAGCTGACCTGCCAACAATAATACAGACAAATTTACCTGAAGAGGCATTGGAGGATGTGGAACAAAATCGTCCATATTATATAACAAGGTGATAATGTTCCAAACCAGACAGACTGAGAGCTAATNNNNTATATATAAACCGTGGCAATGCAGTAAATGTATATATGTATTTTTCTTCACCACAAAGGTTACAGGAATAGCTTTTTAAACCAGCAATTTTGCTGCAAAATGCTCAATTCTGTAAGTGCAGCTGCTGGGAGCCCTGTGTTATTGCTATTCTTCTTTTTTTTCAGCAACAAAACTGCATCTCAGCAGTCAACTACAGAGGTCATCCTTTACACAATAGCCTGCTCAGACTTTCTTTTCTTGTGTGGTTCCCTGCTAAGACACCTCCAAAGCACAGCTTTGTTCAGCAATAGCTTACTATTCAGAAGCACAGCTTTTCAGATACAAAATGACATCCATTAGCTTCTTTTTAACGTTTTTACAAACACACAAGTTCCAACCCAGCTCTCCTTTCTTTGTCCTTTAATTAGACTTAAGGTGGAAATGCAGAAAGTTGCTTGAAATAGGCCAAAACTGCCTTCTTCACAGAGTTTGTGTTCATTATCTGAGTAAAGGGATCAATGACCAAACAAACGCTCCAATCAGATCTCCCACTCTTCTCTCGGCAAACTCCAATACATTTTGTAACATGAATCTTGCATGTATGGTCCACTGAAATTCTCCGTCTTATACAAGATGTTGTACAAGTTCCCACTACTAATAACAGGTTGAGTCCCCTGTGAGCCAAAACCCAGTCTCGCCTAGTATCCCGCTGCCTGGCTTGGCTAATAGAGCAGTGTTCATAAAACCTATCTGCTTTGCCAGGGCTAAATTAAGCAACGTGAAATCTGCACTTCAACATGTTTAACACAGGTGCTTCTATTACTTTTACACCCTGGGGAAGAAGTTGCGGTAGTGACAGGCATTAAAAGCAAAGATAGCAATTTAACCAGTAAAACAGGAAGGGGGGTGGGGGTGATTTCTTGAAACAGCCTTTCCTCACCCATTCATTTCATAAGAGTCTCTTATCTGCTTTGCCCTTCACGTCAATCCATTCTGGATTTTGGTTTAAACCACGTTTAAGCTGTAGCTTAAAGAAAGTTATACCTGGCAGGAATTCATAAAGTTTCTGCCAAACTATAATTAGATATTTGCCCTTAAAGTAATTATAAGGAAATGTAACTCAATATTTCAGACAGATGGAATAAGTACACATCTAATTCATTGTGAGAGGACTTTAAAAAAGAGCTTCAGAGGATACAAACTCATCTCTGCAATCATATAGTTCAACCTTTATGGAGCCTCTCACCGTCAGTAGTGACCTGAAGGGTATATTTAGACCTGATTTTTTTTTTTTTTTTTTTTTTTTTTTTTTACACAAATGTGTTTTTAGGCTTCTGGTACATGCACTAATCAGGCATTGGAAGGGTGTACATATGTTATACCTTTATCAGTTGACTATACACTGCTTCTCTCTAGGCTCGTCATCTAGAACGACACGTATCCTCAGAGGGTTGCGGTCGATGGCGGGATGGACTAGAGGACTCTTAAAGCATGAATCTCTAACCCCCTGGGTGCATAACACTCACCCTGAAATAGCAGTGATTGTCAAGGAAGGGAAGTGAAATGTAATTGACTGAAAGTGGAGAGATAATTAAAGGAACCTGTTGGGCAGGAGGGAAGAAATTAATGCCTCTCATTTAATAGCTGCTTTGGGAGCAAGCTTTTCTGTCATCTCATCTTGGTGCAGAAAAGATTTTGCTTTGGAAATGGGATTCTTATAAGGAAAGGTGAAGATGGTAATAGTTGAAAATGGGCACTGGGTTGTGGGGGTGCTGTGTGCTAAACTGAAACTCCACAAAATCACTCCCAATACTCAGGGCATCAGGCATTATGATGTCATGATTAGTGGAGAGGTTCAGAGCCTTGCCTTACCCCTGGTCCTGACAGAGGTTGAGTAGATAAATATGAGGGCAGTAGGAGGTGTGCAATCACATCCCATTGTGGTGAGTGCAGAGCCAGCAGAGGGGCTGATAAACCACCGAAATCATGCTATGGACTTAGAAAATTGTCATCTTATTTCAAGAGTAACAAAGAAACAAAAAAGAGGGCAACAACACATAGTGAACTTACTTTAAGTGTTCGTCTGGGTTTGAAGACATGGCAAAGAAATGAAGGTGAAGACTTAAAAAAATCCTTAATGTAAATAGCATTTTGAATACAAAAAGAGGGCGAGGTTAGATAGCAATTTGTGTTGAAAGCCCAACTCTGTGGGACAATGATGTCACTATAAAATGTATCCACAGTAGTACAGGGATTTAGGCGAGTTTTAGTTCTTTTAAGCCCCTTAGGTTTGGGCTGTGAACATGCATCCTACAACGCTAAGCGTTGGACCAAGGCTTAGGGAGTATCTGACTTAGTGTCAAACCTAAGCCATGGCCCAGAAGCGATCCGTTAATTAAGATTCTGTATACACCAACGTGTCATGATTTTCCTGACAGAAGAAAGATAGCCTGCACAGTAATTGGATGAGTCCAATTGCAGCTGATGAGCAGATATGACAGAAACTGTACAGTTTATCTGACTGAATGCTTTCTTATGGACATGGTTGTGAAAACGATAGAAGGAAAGGTTCATCTACTACCAGACTTTTTTTTTCCAGTTCTTTGCAAGTAAAAGTTTATGCTTTACAGCATTAAAAGAGGCTAGTTTGCAAGTTTTAACTCCAGGTACTCCATTTGTTTATTGTGTATATAAATAATTTTGAACTCAAGCATTTAATACACAAGGGTGACACTACATTTACATGGTTAGGCTGAGATTGGAGGAAGGCAGATCCCAACAGAACCCTCTGCTTGCTTGATCTGCTACAGCTCTCCTGACCACACAGCTGCATTATACCTGTACATACAATATAGCATATTTTTCAATTCTGTTTGTCATTCTTTATAGGCCGTACAATAGACCATGTTCAAACGTTTAAAAAGAAGAAAAAAAAACCAATAAAAGAATAGTTAATATATTTCACTGAAACTAAGAAAAGGAACCTATGAAATAATTTATCAAAAACAGAAGATAAAATGATTTTATTTCTTGTATAGTGAAGCACTGATGTTCAAAATGGGATTTTATACTCATGTTGCTAAATGATTCTTTATTTGTTGTCTTTGTTATGTTATTACTGGCTGAAGCTGGGTAAACTCATTGTCACGAGGTTTATTGAAATATGCTTTGATCATTTTTCCTTTTTTTCTTTTTCTTGGGCTGCACAATCCTGATGTAAAATCCCCTCTTGGCTGGGCAAGTTCAAAGAGATTTTGCTCATTGAAAGCTGTTAAATCAATACAAAAAACTTAGCAAACTGCACTGTAAAGGGATGATAGATGGTATTGGTTTGTGGATTCAGGAAAGAAAAAAATAACAAAAAAAATGAGTCCACTGCACAACTGGGTTCAAATGAATCAGCATTGTTCAACAAGAATCTTATGTGATGCCTTTTATTATATTGAAGGAAAAATGTGACTGAAAAGAAAACAAACAAAAGGAAAAGATAAATAAATCCGACTTTGCCATCACATTGGTTTTGGGATCCATGCTGTCATTTTATTGTGTTTCATTGTGGCTGGTTTCCTGTAATGCTCTTCCATTCCTTATTCTGATTTCTTTTTTGGAGGGTTATTTGTGATGACTGACATTTCTTTGCATGTACTACTCTCTGTTCCTGCTGATGAGATATCTCTACTGCAGTTTCTAACCTAATGTGACTCCATCCTCTGACGACACTGTGCCAACAGTAGATTGTGCCACATTATTTACTCCAATCAAGTTGGTTTGCAAAGTGAGGAAGGAATTCTGCCTTAAACCCAGCCTGTTCTCTTTGACAGCACTACCTTCTAACAGTGGTCAGACACTGTATTCTGGGGATGCCAAATGCTCTTTAAAACAAAACACCAGAGTCAGTTCTGCCTCAAGCCCATAATGACCCAAATAAGCATGTGGTCATCCACCTGCATATCATTGGTTACAAGGACCAAAATGTAAACAAACTCAGCTACCTGAGCAGTTTGCTTCAATCAAACATTTAATGAGAGCTTTTAAAGTGTTCACATTTAGTCATTTTGCACCATGGATTTTTCTATCATGAATTATTACATTCCCAGCTTCACAATCTAATTTCACTGTCTTTTGTTGTCATTTACAACTAAACGATCAAAATATATTTAGGTATTTAAATTCACAATGAAAAAGTTAATCATGTATTATATTATTTGACTTGAAGAAATTGAGTCACTGTTTTCTGTCTTGTTTAAAACAGAGATGTAATTTGAATTAGCGTTGGTTTGGGTCAGTTTCCCTTATTCGGGATGATATCTCCCATAGTGCTCCTGAACTCTGTAGTTCTCTAGTTCATTATACTCTGCTTAGACTAAAATAAAGCACAGTCCTGTAGAAGAGTCAGCCTGCTTTGTCTTTTTTATTTATTCACATATCTTTACTAAATTATTTCCAAAAGTATAGATCTAACATGGTGAGCGTTAAGTGGGAAGTTGTTGCCTTTCTAATGTCACTTGAATTGGTGAGAAAATGCATTCAGGACGTTATTGTATTAATTGAGCTAACAGTGCTAACCATATCCGAATACCAAATTAGATAAGGAGGTTGGTAGAAAATCGTTTAAAAAGGGCGCATAATGCATAATAAATGGAAAGGAGATTGAAAGGGGGAGGGGAATAAATTGTGAATTGATTAAAGGGAAATGGATATGCAGGTCTTGTCTTGTGAAAGTGTTACAGCAGATACAATATCAGGTCCAACAGGTTCTGCTGGTCATTGTCTGAGAATAGGAAGCAGAAGGCTAAGCGACCCTGAGGTTTTCCCTTTATGGTAGTTACTAACAAAGGAAGGTCAGGTCATGCCAAAGCTTTTGGCCAGTTTCCTTTTCATGATCCATAATTTCATTCTCTTTTCATAATGAGTGAGCCAGATGTTATCAGAAGCCTCAAAAAATTCTATAGTCAGAGAGAAAAAGAAAAATCACTTTATCTGAACCAACCCTGCCCCTGGACAATGGTTGAGCTCATTCAACTGCTTCTTTTACAGATCAACATGACTTAACAGTTTCCAGGAACCGCAACTGTCCATTACAGCAGAAAGAAAAACATCAAAACACCGGCACCAATCGTTTCTAGAATGGAGTACGACACCCGAGGAAACATCAATGACCACACTATCCCAAGACACTGACCATCATTTGTTGTTTATGGGTCTCTCTGGTCTGGCTGTGTAGCAGTACCGATGTGGATACAGATTTATGGTAGCTAAATTTGCAGGTGATAAAAAGGCATGGAGTGGCCAGTTGGGGCACTAACTCTCAGCTACTCACGTGCTGACTCCCGTGCAGAGTCCCCAGGGACCGTCTCTCATTGTACGGCAGACACTCTATGATTCCACATGACAAACTGGATTGTTCCTCAAGTGAGTCCTGCTGAATTATTTTGGTCCTTTCGATTGCATCTCCTACCCCCGAGATTTTCCTCTACTGTTGCCTTTGAGCCATAAGCCTCAGCAGCCACCGTTGTCGATACTCAATCTGTTCTGTAACCCCTAAAGCTGATGAAATGTGCTAACAGGGGTTTGTTTGTTTGTCTCCAAGAAAGGAGGAGGGGATGGGGGGTGGTGTAAAGAAAATGGAACAACAAGACTCTTTTGACAGTTCCATTTTTCCAATGTTTTGGAGTAAGGGATAATCATGAAGTATGGATTGGATCGGGGAAAGTTATTACATTTTGTTGTCTTTATCCTTGTTTGAGTTGTGTAAATGAAAAAAAGAAAGTTCTACACATGGTTCTTAGTAGTCTTCAGATTTATCCCCAATTCTGACAACCTTGCTGTAAGTGTGGGAGTGTTCACACTTCTTTCAGCTATTTAACCTTCTACATTTTCTATGGAAATTTGACAAACACAAATCTTCCCTTTGTCTGGCTATTTCTCATCAGTTTACTGGTATTGCAGAGTACGTTGCAGGGGTCTTAAGGCTTATATACTGTGTGTGACAGATGTACCAACTGCAAAGATTCTCTTGAACACTTATCAAACAAGTTTCTTCAGGCATTATGTATCATATCATTCACATTAAAAATTATTAGTGTGATACGCTGTGTGCAAATTGGCAAATAAAAATAATATGTATTGTAAATTATACTTTGTCTAATCAACCAAAGCATGACTCCTTAATAAAAACAAAGCTTTATATTTTAGTTTTTTTTTCAAGTTTGTGGAACCAGAACTTAAATTAATTCTGCCAGCTTAAAGGAAAAAAATACCAATGCATTATATTTTGTCCTTGTTCTCAAATGTGATATGTCATTTAAAATACCAATTTAATAGCTTCATGATGAAGTGAAACAATTTTATCATGTTTTCCAAATTGTCTTGCAGCTCACTGTAATATCAAACTGACAAAAATGCACTTCAGACCATTACTTTTATGTGTTTTCTAAATTCATGTCATGTGCCTCATTATGCCAAGGAATGGCTTGTCTGTAGGTAATTGTGAATAATGGCCTTTCAACTTTTTCACTGTGTCTTGCACAAAAATTTACAATATTGACTCATCTCTTATCACTTACCATGCATTTAGTATTTGATTTTTATCATGCATTAATCTATCAATGCATCCATTAAGGCACACTTAAGCAGTTGTGAGCCTTTGCACACTTTCACAGGCTTGCATTACAATGATTTTTTTTAATGGGTAATATGTTGCAAATACTAAGATGACACTCGGAATCACCATCAACATTTTTTCCAATATGCATTTTTTTGCTTCATTGTCTTCAGTTACATTAAAAAAAAAAAAAAAAAAAAAAAAACTATGCATACAAGCTACTTTACAGAATTTGAATGGCTGTAACAGAGGGAGACAAATTTTTATTCTATCCCTCTTAACATGTAGATTCTTAAATAACAAAAGATTATAACTAAATGAAAGTGTGAGACGACCGAGGTAAGCAAAGCTGCACAATCCTTTTGATCCTATTATGTATTACAAAAGCTTAATCAATATCTAATCAAGGGGAATACAACATGCCGTGTCTTACAGAGCTCTTTGTTGTCAGAGGTGAGGTTGCCATGGTGACTGGACAGGTGTGGAGAGCTTAGGCTGCAGCCGTATTGATGGAAATTAAGAAGCATTGATGAGACTTGAAGATGCTGGGATTGAAAGGGGAGATAATTAAAGTAAGGGATGCAGAGGGAGATGTGGGGGGAGGGAACCAAAGAGATTTAGGCTCAGGATGATGCAGACAAGTAGAACTTGGATATGTTGTCTGTTTGCCTGTTTACTGCCAAAGTAGCAGGAACGCTATAATATTAGACTACACATATTTTCACGTCAATACAAAGAATTGCATACTAGTAGTAGAATTGTCAGACTTTGCTACTGACGTTTCTGTAGATTAGGTGAATATTTAATATATAAATCATAACATGATTTGCAATGATTTATTTGCATGTGTGAAGAATTAATTACTAGAATTCATTATCAGCATTGTGTTCTGTCAATCTTCATTCATTTCCCTCATAGTCAGGAGTCAGGACATTACTAAATATTAGTCACAGCTCTGTCTTTTGCTTGAACTTGTCTCGCATAAGTGAGACATTCAGAAGCTGCATGTTAGATCTAGTTCATCATCTCACTATTTAGTGCCTAAATAATTGCTGCTGCCTTGCTTCAGTCTCTTTTACCACAATTCAGATATGCATAAAATTAATCCTTTTCTGTTTTTGTCTATAGCTAATACTAATGAATCCTCATTTGCCCTGATGTAAAAATCCAAAGTAGAAATAGTCGATTCAAGGTCATCTGTTATTTTTATCTGAAAGGTAAAGGCAGACATGAAAAAAAGCATACGCTGTAGAATCAGACCCCCATCCCCACTCCAAAAAAAAAAAAATCACAACAGAAAATGAACACAGTTTGCTGTGAAATCCACATGCTGGTCCATCTTTCAAAATGCAAAAAATAAGCCAGATGTCAATGTGTTTTAGAAACACTGGCTTCTTTCTTTGGCCAAATACCCCGAGGCAAAGTGAAAAATTGTTAAGTGCTCAAGTGAATCAAAATTTGGAATTCTTTTTGGAAGCCATGAACACTCAGTATTCCAGACTTAATAAAGCGGGACCACACTTATTATCATCAGTGAAAAGTTCATAAGCCTACATCCCTGATTGAATACATTTGCATGCTGCATCATCACCATGTTGACAATGTGGAGAACTGTTCTAACAACACTTTTGGAAATCTATACTGCTTACTAATGAAAAAAACCAAAACAATAACTAAAAACCTTTATTGGCAGTACAGCTGAGCCTATAAGTCATCTGACATTAAACTGGCATTAAAGGAGAACTTCGCTTTTTTTTAACCTGGGGTCTGTTGTCACCTTTCCTTCCATACATGTGAGTGATGTAGAG
>JBAMHX010000001.1:25396047-25413972 GCA_037177515.1 Pseudomugil tenellus
TATATATATTTGTATATGTAGCCATAATTATTTGAATGTCACAGGAATCTACATAACCATCTCTCCTCACCAGGAGAATAGTCCAATCAAAACACTGATCAAAACTGTTGATATAAGATTGAATGTGTCAGAACTTTGTTTAGTTATAAGAAGTTAAAATTGAAATATTTTTGAGTTGATGAAAAGATTAAAAGTCGGCTTTAAATAACTAGTTAAATATTAACAAAACCAGTACTATGGGGCCAGTCATGGACTCAGATCTGAATTTTATCACTTACAATAGGACAGTTGTAAAGTCAGTATTTTATCATTCAGTGAATATTAAGGAGTAAAGGTTTTATGTCTCAGTAGACTACTCCAGTGCTGTCCTACATGTATCCCTAAAAAGTCCATCAGACAGCTAATCCAGAATAATGCGGCTCGACTCCTCACTAAGACCAGAAACCAGATGACATAACTCTAGTCTTCAGATCACTGGATTCCTGCTGTCAAAGAATTGACTTCAAAACATTCCTGCTAGTTTATAAATTAATAGTTTAGGGTCAAAATCCATTCAGTATTCTGATTTGCTATGAATGAGCCAAATCCCTCAAGTTATCTCAGTCAAAACTAGACATGGATCAGCAATGTTAATTTTTTAAGCTTCGTACATGCGGAAAAACAAACTCACAGGGTTTGCTAAAACTCACTAAATCAAACTTTAACTATTTGCCACTTTTTATCAAAACAACTATTAATGTCTCACATTGTTAAAACTCCCAGCTGCAGTACATTTTGCACCTAAATGGACTCAGACTTTTACTAGAAGTCTGAGCACAGTATGAAAAGATGTGGTGAGAGCACTGTCCCTTGCGGTCCTCCAGTGCAATCAACCACCGTCTCAGACATGCAATATTTCAGTCTCATTAACTGTGGTCTGTTAGTTAGGTTGTCATAAATCCGGGTGATTGTAAAGGCATCCACCTGGAATCTATAGAGCTTCTCACATTACATAGCAGGCTGAATTGTAATAAAACCAATTAAGAAATTAAATTTGAAAAAAGAAACACCATTCTGGAAGTGCTGCCTGATTTGTCCAGATGAGTGTGGGCTCTTTGAAGCAGACAGATGGACAGAGTCTTCAACCCCAAGCCCATTATAATAAGCTAACATTAATGGGTCCTGAAAGTTATTCATGTGCTTATTGTGAGCTGATATCAGTCTCCCTAGGATTTGATTTGACATGTTATAGCAACTGATCTGTAGTTATTTGGTTAAGATGTTTTTTGTAAAGCTACTGTTAAAAGGCAAGATGCTTCCCACAGCACAATAATTGTTGTCTGACTCAGGCTGGTGCTCAAAAGATGCTGAAAAATCCAACATAGATTTTGTTTTGTTTGTTGTGTTTTGTTTTTTTCATTGAGGATGTTTTAAGAAACCAGGGGACTGATACCATCTGGACCTGCAGCATTGTTCCAGTTCAGTTTCCTTAGCTGTCTCTTCTGAAGAAGAGAGACAGGGATAACATAGATGGAGAGGAGGCCTCAGTATTTTGTGAAGCTGAGTGAGCTAAAGGTGTGTTAAGGTCCATGACTGAGCAGCAGGGAAAGAGTGGACGTGTGACTGGAAAGCTGTTGGTTCACGGAGGAGTGTGATCTGCTGTGATGGAGGATCGGAGGGATACTACCCAATGCAGTTCTGAACTGAACTGACTGAAGAACTTATTCAACTCATCAGCTCAGCCCAGGCCTTCATCACTCATCAGCCAGGAATCTTTTCCTGATGTCTGGAACCTCTTAACCTATGCTTCAAGTTTTTTGTGTTTTTTTTTTTCTATTTACTCCATGTCTACCTCCCTGAAGGCTTTCTTTTGTTATGTTTAGCAGCTTTTCACTATAGATTTGGAAGTGCAGACTCGACGGCTATAGTACAGTGGCCAAGGAGCGCCCCAATTCGATGGCTCCTCTGAATTCTCCCTTTAAATCCAAACTTTGTTTGGCTTCAGGTTAGTTTGAATTGCATCCTTCACGGCTTCTTCACTCCCAGAATTCATTGCACACCAGATAAAAAAGAACAAGCAGCAGTCGAGTCCGCTGAAGACTTTAAAAAATGTATAAATACACACATATTTCTCCCAGTAGACAAGGAGGGACGACAATAGCATTGTGTCCCATGACCACAAAGGAATTTAATTACATTTATCTCACCAGGACCATTTCTCTTTTTGTACTGAAGGTAACGTCAGCTTGACAGAATGTGCTCAGCCAGAGGAGAGAGCTTCACTACACGTTTAGCCCAAGAAGACCTAGTCTGGGCCTCGTCCTCCACGTTTGTAATTTAGATACACAGATAAATGAAATAAAATTTTAAATTACTGGCACCATTTTCTGTCATTTTTAAATATATGCCTATGTGTTTTGTGGAATGTCTAATTGGATCAACTAGGCATATTGTCAGGCTTCGGACGACTGGAGCACTATGGAAAATTCTCATACACTAACTATTCTGGATTATATTATTAACAAAGTAATCAGACTACATAGAACACTGTGTAGCCTCACTGTGTGTAGCACTCTAAAGTGTGCAGACTCTGAATTGGGACACAGGTAAGGCATGATATGTCACTACCTACTCAGTCCGTACTATTGTGTGGAGCAAACCGCTCCTGTTATTCAACACGACCCTCTCAGTTAGCAAAGGAGAGTTTTACAGTTTGTGAGCTCTGACATTACTATAACTATGTTAACCTAGCATAGCGTGAGCTGACAGCTTAAGAGCCAGTAAATAACTGCAGAAATGTCATAAGTATAAAACATTTAAGAGTACAAAACGGCTGGCCATTACTTTGTCAACCAGAAAGGAGGTTTAGCAACATTGGAGCCTGATTTTTTTTAACCATTATATATTTAAAATACAACTCTGTCAGAGATGGCATGTTTTGGTTTAAATAAATAATCACTCATTGCAAATACAACAATAAAGAAAACATAATTTAACTTTAAAGGGCATCAAAAGTCTGCTAGAATGGTTTTTCTTTTACTTCACTATTTATGTTACTTATTTTATGTTATACGTACAACAAACAACAAAAGAACAACATATTGTGAAAAAATGTATTGTCCTGCCTAAAATTAATATTTTTATTGTTGTAAACGATTATTAAGAAACAATAAAGAAGTTGTTCTATTCATTATAAAATTAAAATTAATCGTCCGATTAATCGGTTATCAATTATTTCTTTCTTTCTTGCCACGCATCAGAATCAATATCGGCCAAAAATAAATTCATATCGTCCAGACCCTAGAACACATTGTAATTCCACCTCTCTAGCTTTCCACTGACTTTTGTATTGCAACTTGCTTCTACAGTCTTAAAGCAGCATACAGACCATAAACTGTAGGAAGATGAATGAGCCGCCCAGCAGGTTTCTAAAGAGCAAAAGTGAAGCTTGTTGGGCAGTTCCCACTGTCACCATTTCGGCAGCTTCACATGTAACATCGCTCCTAAAAAATACAATACTGGATATTGGATACCTGTTAATCAAAAGGACACTTGTGCAGAATTTCAAGATTAAATAATAGAAAGAAAACTGTAACATTTTTTTTAAAAAAACATACGGAGTTCCCTTTATTCTGTTTGAGATTTTGATTGCATCTCAATCAATTTACAACTAGACAGCTCAATCTATTTTATTAGCTAGCAATCTCATATCACAATGGTTGTAATAAATTATTTGAATTTTCACAATTCTTTCTGCTTTGCTCCTGCTTTTCATCTTCTTATATTTACTTCAACTCCTCTAGAATTTGGTATTTTGATGATTGTCTTGATTTTAGGGAGCTTCTTTAGTTAATCCAGCTGATAAACAGCTCCTCCATTATAATTAAAACTCATCATAACAAGTCTTGAAAGAATCCAAATTCTGCAGAGAAACAAGCACCTCAGAACAAGCGAGAAAAATTGTCAAATTTGATGGTAATTGTCAAAAAATAGTTTTAAAAATAACAACAGTATAATTGGACCTAAGGCACAGGCTGTAGTGGAATTCTTAATTTGCTCTTGTAGCATGAACACTTTAAAACTAATAAAAATGATAAACTTCACAGTACCACTGATGTATTTTGGGTAAAAAAATAAGGATAACTTTACAGAGATCTGTCTTTAAATATTATTGAGTTTTCAGTTGTTTGACATTAACTTTGCAAAGTAAACACCAACAATGACCAGTTACAATACCAAACAATTACACACTTACACAAAAAAACACTTGGAATGAATATGATCATGAAATCAAACACAAATCATAAAATATTGACAGAAAAGTTGTACATGAAAGCCAAAGTGTTATGAGGTGACTTAGGCAGAGGAAGAAGATAAATTATTGAGTGATTGAACTATATTATTTGTGTTATTTTGACAACTTGAAATATACAAAAAAACAAACAAAATTAATTGAAGAATTTTTGTTATCAGAAGATTGAAACTATTTTATATTTAATTGAAACTTCAAAATGATTCAGAATTGAAATGATCACTTTCAGAACACAAACCCCAACGAGCAAATAGGAGGAATGATTGATCCTTCTTTACATTGTTGTAGTGAGAGCTGCAGCAGGACAGACCATGTAGATCAGACAGATGATGGATGAAACAGGAATTTAGCTGATTCTTCCCTCATTCCTTTTCATCTTACATCGCAGAGATGAACATCCCATCAACAGTACCAGAGGTTAGGTTCGGCATCTGAAGTAGGTCGTGGATTCTCTTCCAGGCATGGAACTGTCTCAGGATCAGACTCAGCAGACAGCGGGTCCAGATTAAGCATGGTAACATGGTATACTCCCAGTTCGACTTTGTTGGTCAGTCACCAAGCGGTTTGGTTTTGTGCTGGTGGAGTACATTTTACCTTTGGTTTTTTTTTTTGTTTTTTAAAGTTTACTATATAAAAATTTTATTAAAATATAAAATAAAACTGGTCTTGAGCTGTCTAGTTGTAAAAATCTGATTCTGGTGTTTTACCAAAGGCTTAATGTCAGGTTCAGTCAAGAAGTGAAAATTACAAACAAAAAAAAAAACCTACAGTCAAACAAACAAAGTAATAGAGCAATAAACATAAAATAAAATCTATTTATTTGGATAAAAAAAGTAAAACCTATTCTTAAAATTCTAAATTAAAATGTATTTCCATTTGTCGGACATGAGATATTTTCACATTTGTAAATAAAACATATATTTATCAGTAGAACATTCAACAAAAACTCATATGAGTAAGATGATCAGAATAGAAAAAGGGTTTCATGCAACCCAGGACAGAAAGCTGGAAAAACAAAACAGAAAAATTCAGTCAAATGTTAGATTACTGTATAATACCTGGAAAAAATGTTTCAAATATGTATGTAGCATTTAAGCTAGGGTTTGCCCTGGTAACTGAGATCAATAGTGGAAAAATTAACTTCTAAATGGAACAGCAGACATTTGTGTGTATGGTCTCTTTCTCAAGTTCTCGATTTTCCGAATGATAACCGTTTTTCCCAATGGAAGACCACCGACCTTTTCTTTTGTCTGACCTGGTCACCAACAGCAGGTGTTACTAAGTTGGGATGTTCATGATTTTTTTTTAGATGGAAGGAAGAGGCAGATTTGGAAAGATTTCTTTTGCATTTTAAAACTGTCTAATCAAAGTGATAAAAAGGGTTTATCAAAGTGATAAAAAGGGTTTTATCACTTTGATTACACAGTGATTAGAGAACTGTGAGAGTCTGTACTGATCTGATCAAGAGTGGAGCTCCAGAGTTTTACTTCAGGTTTGTTTTAGCATCACAGACAGACAGAGGTTTAGTTTTTCCTTTGTCTTCTAGAACCATCTAGTGGGGGAAAGTTTATTCGGCCCAACCAGGTGCATGAAGACATTCCACTTTACACAACATGAAAGCTGCTATACAAAATGTATCAATGAATAAAGGTTATGGGAATGTTCTGAGTCCATGAAAGGATTTTTTTAAGAGAATTATGTCACAAGAATCTGAACTATGCCTCAGGTGTACCACAATTATTTTATTTTTCCTTTAGCGTACTAACCTCCCACTTACACAGTCTATCTGTATGCTTCTCAGTTATAAGCGTCAAATAGGTGAAGGTTGGTGTCTTGTAAAAGCACACTTGGCAAGAACAGGAAATATGACCCCATATTAACAGGACATTGAGCGTTAACCTTTGCTGTGCTACTTTTGACATAGTGAGTTTAACATGTCTTCAGATAAACTCATTTTATTATACATTCTAGAGAAAGAATATTTATGAACTTTTGTTTATTGTCAGTATATTTAAAATAAAATGTACGTGTAAAGACTAGAAATGGGCAACATGTTTTGTCAGAAAAACTGTTTGTTACATACCACTGAAAATTAATACATTTGTTTGTTTGTTTGTTTTTTTTTTTAAATTAACCTAATAACTAATTGGTTATATTGCAGCTTTGATATTACGCTGGTGGAAAATATAGCTTCTAACAGGAAATATCTCATTGATTAAAAGTACTTTTAATGACTTTATTTTAAAAATAAAAAATATAAAATAAAAATAAAACTGAAAAAAGAACCATTTTTGGCTGGAGGTTTTTCTGTTCTGCAACAATAGAAAACAAAAGCTTGAATTCAATTTCAATGATTCACTGCCACCTTGTGGTAACCAAGAGAAAAACATTTATCATAAAATAAAGTTTGCATACACATTAATATCAACATCAGGATTTGTGTTTAACTTTAATGCATATGTCTGGAATTATTAACCCTATGCTCTTTTATCTTTGCACTGTTTCCAGTGCAGTATGTACCATACTTATCAACACTCACTTTTTCTTTAATTTTATTTGTAATGTACTGTTATTATTTTAATTCCATGGTCATTCTGATGTATTCTTAACCAGCAGATAACAAATGGCGCATGTAATCATCCGTAAAAGACAATAGAACCATCCATTGATGCAATGCATTCTTTGTCCACTTGAGGGCAGTAAGAGTCTATAAC
Organism: Pseudomugil tenellus; assembly: GCA_037177515.1. NCBI lineage: Eukaryota > Metazoa > Chordata > Actinopteri > Atheriniformes > Pseudomugilidae > Pseudomugil > Pseudomugil tenellus. The sequence continues at coordinate 25,403,053 of JBAMHX010000001.1, forward strand.
AAAGTCAAGGTAGGCACGTTGCAGGCGGATGGTCCTCTGGGGAACAAAGGATTAGTTGGTGGTCCAGAACAATCAAAAGACTGTTGTATGTAAATCATGTAAATCCAGTATGGTTAAGAGAGTTATGCCAGACTGATTTCATACCCAGCCAACCCACTGGAAATGGACCTCAGGCCAGCAGACCTCATATTTGGACAGAGATGGAAAAAAAAGTGTATTATAAAAAGTCAACCACTGACACAGAATCACTGTTGCTGCAAATGTGTTGTTTCTGTAGTTTTCATTTGAGGGCAACATCTGGCTCTGCTGTCATGTTCAACACTTTTATTCTAACTACAGTATTGAGCAGAAACATCTAAAAATGGACTCTCGGTCAAATATTGTAGAACAACAAGTTGGCAAATGAAAACCTACAGATACTGAATAGCTTAAGATTGTGGATGATTTATTGGATTTAGCTTCATCATAACTAGTAGAGTTAAATTCTGAAATGATGATTAAGGCAACACATTGACATTCCAGTCAAGTCGTCAGTCACTTGGGGACAGTGCGAGTTTTGCAGTGAGGGAGAGTGAGTAAGTAAATAATTTGGGAGAGGAGATAGGGACACAATTAAACTAGCAAATGCAAATGTTGGCTAAATAGGACGTGTGGAGGAGTGGAAGCCTTCTCAAGCAGCTAATTGATCCATTTAGTAAACACAGGCCGCTTCTGGGAGGGTGGTGAGGTGGGGCTAGAGAAGGGGTGAAAGATAAGGCGCTAATGACTCATCTGTGGCTAAAATATGAGTCTGAGATAATAAACCAACAGAAAAGGCCGTAGTGAGGTAAGTCTTTTCCTTCCCTTCTGCGGTTTATTTTTCTCAGAAACACAATAACATGCTACTGCTATGTAGTTTCAGGAATGCTAACAATAACAACTGTTACTGTGAATATATGGGAATCAACATGACGAGACAGAAAATGAGCTGTATTGTTATAGCAACACTCTTGTCGATCTCTCAAAATCTGTTGATAAATAAAAACAAATAAAAAGAATAAAAATGTTAGACAAAAGGTGCAAGCATGAGAGAAAAGAAAGCTTTCTGTGGGCTATTCCAACCAACGTGACTAGTGTTCCTCCCTTCAGCATGTCTGTAAGTTTGCTTGTGTAGTTGTCATTATTGTCTTATTCAGAAAAGCTGTTTGTGTCTTTCTTTATTTACATGTTACCATCAGAGTACAGGGGGATGTCCCATAACGCACTGAGCAGTTCCTTACGAGAGTATTGACATGATTAGCATATTTTTCCTTTTTCTGATGGTCTTCCTGGATAGTTGTTGTGTATATTGATCTGTCTTTCCTGTCCTCTCAACTCCAACCCGTCGAGGCAGATGGCTGCCCTCACTGAGCTGGGTTCTGTCGGAGGTTTTTCCTCTTACATGCTCAGGATCGGTGACAGAATCAAATTCAAGATTTAATGCAACCTGTTGGTGTTCCTTAGCTAGGCTATTTATGATGAAATGGCTCGACTCGATGTATTTGTAAAGCACCCTGAGATTACATTGTTGTGAAATAGCGCTATACACAAAGTTGAATTGAACTGAATTGTAATGCTGGGATTGTGTGTATTGCCCAGTCATTCAATGCTGGGTGATTTTACTTCAAGCTAGAAATGTGATCGTTGTTAAATGTGTTGACTCTACATTATTTTAAGGAGTTTACTGGCATCCAAATAGATCAAAAACTTTTCTGGAGTAGCTACAAAGTGACTGGAGTGAGTATGGCGGACAAAGGCAGGTGGAATAAGGGGAACCACAGCAGGTGCAGCGTTCAAAGTGCAACAGACTCCTAAAAGGAGGAAGTCCCAGGTAAAAATTCCAACATGTGCAACACACGTGACCTGTGTCAGGAGCAGACTTGATCCACACTGAGAGAGAATTCTAAACAGCTGTATTGATATAATTAGTGAAATACACACAGAAGTCAGTAACAAGAGCAATGATATTTATAACTGTTTACATTTAGCTGTCTTGGGTATTTACTTATTTACCATTTCTGAGATAAATGAAACTACATTAGTTGTTTTGTAGTATTTTATTTTTTCAGGATTTTGTAAAATGATTGAATACAAACATTTAGTTTTTTTTTTTTTTTTTTTTTTAAAAAGTAGTATTACTATAGCTGTATATCCTATCAGTGGTTCTGAAACATTTTTTGAGCCATAACCCCCAAGATCAGATATTTTGATGTTCATGGCCCACACCCCCACATGGCGACAGGGATTAATTGTTATGTATGAAACTAAACATCTTGCAGATTTTTATTATTATAGTAATATTACTATTATATATAATTATAGTGTTAATTTTACAAAAATATCTCAGAGTTATTGGTTTTATTTTTACAGCCCTGGCGACTTTCTGAAAATATCTTACAACCACCATTGGGGTCCCAACCCCAAGTCTGAGAAACACTATAGGAAAATTATACAGATTTTATATGTCAGCATTTGTTTCATACATGTAAATTAATGAAGAGGATACTTAACTTCACATTTCTAAAATTAATTGCTGACTAATTTGACATAAATAACTTAAATTTGGTGATTTAAAAACACTAAGAAAAAGTCTTTTTGTTATGTACTGATGAAGACGATTTGATTTAGATGAGTTATCCTAAACATTCTTATGGTTCAGATTTCAAATAACATATTGATATCAATAAAACCCACGAAGAATTTCGTATCTGTAATGTGACTCATAAAGTACTACAATGAAGGTACATTTAGCCTGTCCAGAAGAACACATTCCTGCAATGGGCACAAAGTTCTCAGCATAATGGCGGAGCAGGATGAAGCTCCTGGTGCTCTTTGCTGGAGTGTGTGTTTTAAGCCTCACCTCCCTGGATAAGTTTTCACAATGTAGATTAGTTAGCTCTTCAAGTCAACATGTTTTTATCACCACCCAAATATGTCAGAATGGCAGAGGAACCGGTGACTTCTATAGTGCTCCACGTTCTCCGTGGTAGCATACTGAAATATGCACAGGAGAGTGCAGAGGATGGACAAAACCTCCATTTCTATGCATATTTAACTTTGAGCATAAGGGAGCCCTTAGCTCAACAACATCTGAACAATCTTTAAACTCTTAAAACCAAGCTAACATGCCATAAAATAACATTTAACATCAAATAAATCTAGCATGTTGAACATTCGACTTATTATTTCATGTGCAGTTTTGTTCACTTGAGATTTACCCTGTTTTAAGGACAGAATTTCTTTTTTCTTTTCTTTTTTTGTCTGGATATTCAAAACCCTGTAACAAAAATAGCTGAAAGGTTAAGTTTCAAAATCACTACATTAGATATTTAAGATGTCACAAATTATTTGTGGGTAGTTTAACTGCAGTTCCATCCCAGGCATATTTAGCCTTTTTAAGAGTGTACTGCTCCTTTAAATAGGACTAAATGTCACAGCGTACATTCTCCTCTCAGGAATGATGTCAACTTGAATTCATTAACGTATCTTTTAACATGAAGGCATTTTCACTTGTGCACTTTACTGTTCTTTTAGGCACTTTTTCAGATCGTTTTACTGACACAATTGAAACTGACATAGTTTGACTCCAATGCAAAAGTGCAACATAGGCATTTATTTTCTAATCTGAATATTAAACGTCTTTGATTTTAGCTTCATTTGCTCATATCTTGCCTCATATTAGGGCCCTGTAAAACTGCGTTATTCCCATGCTTTGGAAAAGGGTAATACATTGACAAGAGACGCTCAGATGTTCTAAATGTGTAGGGTAAGTGGCGACGAATGAAACGGCTTTCCAGTCCTGACAACCAGGTGGACAGGTCCCCACCCTCATTCCCTCCATCTTTCATTTGAATAATGCATGCTAATTACCTACTTGCTGAGAGCAGAACTGTCACCCTACGGGCCCCAATAGACATTTACATGAGCACAGGAGCACACACTCAGACACACACACGCATACACAATGGCACACAGTAGCTGTCACTGCAGCAGTTTTACTTACACTGAAACACTGGCACATTTATAATAGAAATACTTGAGTTCATTTACTTTAGGGATTCCTGTTATCACAAGCTCCTGTCAAGACAGAATATAGGCTAATGATAGACCACATCTACCACCTTGTCGGAAGCTGAGTATGGCACTTCTTTAGCTTCATCATCAAACAGCTGCCTTTAGTCAGAGACTGACAGCAAGAAACAGCTAGCCTTATTTATGTTAGCAATAAAATTCCATTAGTAAAAGTACCACTTTTGTCCATAAGTAATCAAAGCCTAAAGTAGGATTTAAAATAAAAAAAATCTAGTATTAAAAAAACATTTATGCATTGACTATACAACGAAATGAGTCTGAATATCTTTGTAGACATACATTATGGACATTTTAGTACTTTTTCAGTCCTATTCAAAAATGTAAACACATCCATGAAAAGCGAAATTATATGCATACTCTGGCTCTCTCCCACACATGCCGCCTGAATGCAGTTCCATGTAATATGGGACTTGCATGGGAATAACACTCCTATCTTTGCCGAGTCTCACTTACAGTTTTATCATGGGAACTCAGAGGTTTTTCCATTTCATTCATTTGAGGCTTGGTTACACAGAAAAAACCTCAGTTGGCTAAACCTGCAATTCCACTGATGAGCTTTCTGGCTATGTACCCACAATAGAGGTAAAACTGGCAAACTCTGTGGGGGCATTTTTTTTTTTTTAATTTACTTTCTGTGTACATTTGCTTGTGTCTGTCCATATGCACGTGTGAACATAGACTACTCAACAAACATAGCTGCCAATGTTTGCTTCTCCAGGTTCCATTCCCTTAAAAAAAACCACTGGTAATCTGAGACTAATTGAACTATCCTACAATTCTGCCTGTAAAAGTACAAAAAGGGAGAAAAACTGCAATTGGTATGCAAAGCATAGTGTGTCCTCAACAATAATTTGGGGATAAAATCAATGGTGCTGTCAGTCCACGGCCCATGGTTTTTACTGGCTCCATCAGTAGCTTGGGGAGGTGTGTATGACTCTCTTCCATGGAGGTTTGACTGATCTTCAACAGCTGTGTTGGTGGAGGGCCATGTGCGAGTAGGGATGAGGATGTTGACAAGGCTGCCCATTAAGCTGGAAGTGACACATGTGCAGCAGTGAAGCTGCTCTGTCCCATTCCCATCATTACTGTCACTGGTTTGCCACAGCAGAGGGTTCGGCCCTACATTAATGTGTTCCTACTAGACGAATTCCACTTGATCACATCTCAGTTGAATCTCCATTAAGATGTCAACGTGTTGGTTAATGTATTTGAGATTTTCCCCCTCGTCTTGCTAAACTGTTATTTATGACACTTATTAGGAAGCGTAACCCGGCCATCAATTAATGTCCTGCAGGCATGCTAAGCAATTGGGCCCATTGGCGTCAGACCAAATGTACTGGAACGTCCATTAATTCTGCAATCTACACACAAGAGCTCACATTCAAATGAGCACAGTAATGCATTTCTTTAGGGGAACGTTCACATATGTACAGATTTGCAGTTTTCTCAGCTTGCACTTTGGGAAAAGTCTAATGTATCATAAAAGGGTTTTTACTGTTCATAGGCAATGTATGATTTTTCTGTGGTTTTCTTGATAAAAAAAATATTAATTTACAAAGGTAAAGACTAAAAGTATATTCAAATTCTATCTAAAAACACTAAATGTGTACTAATTAATTGAAAACACTAAATATGTACTAATTAACAAATGGGGGATTTCTAAGTAACTTAATACTAATGGTGACAGAAAAGGCTTAAAATATTAACTGATCAGTTACTTCTCATATTAAAATCTTCCAAATGTAATCATTCCAGCGTCATAGCTTATGATGTTGACGCTTCTTTCAGAATTGCTTATTAAAGACATACCTGGAAGCTAAGATAATGGATTAAATGGAAAAATCATCTACATACATTTAATAAAGACTGCTTGTACTGATGTAATTTTTCTTCCAGCCAGCTGTAAGGACATGATTATTTATTTCTGCTACAATGAGTAGATTAACCCTCAAAGATTTCTATGTTGCTTATGAGACTGCATACTTTGAATTTCAGTCAAGAGTAGGACTACATCCACACTACAGTCAAACAGGGCTGGGCGATATGACCTAAATCTCATATTGCAATATAGTTCAAATTTATTTTTTTTATTTTATTTATTTTTTGGTAATTTCAATGAATAAATAGTTTATAATAGGTTGCAATGTAGAAATGCAGATAGGGTTGAGGAATATGACCTTAAACTCATATCCAAATATAGTTAATTTTATATCCCAGTAACAATATGCGTACCAATATAGACATCAGGGCCTGAAATTCACTGCAGGATTACGCACAATATATTAATCAGTTTCCACAAACTTGATTCTTATAATGCGGGAAATTCCCACATACAATTACAGCAGTCTGTAATAAAGTGCAATGACTGTTTGCATTGGAGCTTTAAAACTAAAAAGAAAAAGGAAGATTTTGACAGATTTGCACTTTTTCCTTCTCCCTTGAGCTGTAACCCACCCTCCACAGCCAAACCAAACGTTGCATATGGATGCCATCACAATTCTCGCTGGCAATACATTCCATTCATGGACTGCAGGCTAAATTGTAAATCTAAGTTTACATCATCTGGAGGAAAACACACAAAGACACACAAAAATAGAAACCAGATCTAGTAACGGTGCTGGTGTTACTTGCACTGAACACTAACGGAAAAAGAATATTACAACCCTCACAGTTGTCATGAAGGTAAACTCAACTTATTAACCCTAATTTTTTTTTGTTGTTGTTAGTTTTTTGTTTTTCTTTTTAACTAGAGGTTTTGGTACTACCGCTTAAGCCTCACCTTTTTTCCAAGGGAGTTTGCCGCTTGACCCAATTAAACATTTTTGCCTTCATGAGCATCATATCTGAAAAATGAGATTTTCTCAAACCAGGCTCAGATTATTAATTGATTTTCTATATCACTTAAAGTCGCAGGGAAGCTGGAACCTATTTGGCAGGATACACAGTATACAGAGACTCAAACTACTCTACTCATTTATTTGAGAGAACTTAGAGTGACCATTTAATCTAACATAAAAGTCTTTGGATCATGGAAGGAAGCTGGGCTAGCCAAGAGAGAACCCATGCACACATGAAGAAAAACATTGCACAGAAGCTGAACTTTTTAACCTTCCCCAACAGCCAAGGCTCAAACCAGGCACCTACTTGCTATGAGCCCACGGTGCTAACCATGCAGTAGTCTAAACAGTAATGTTCCATTTAATTTGACTTTTATATCACATGTTTTTGTCACTTTTATGGCCTTGTAAAGACAATGTGATGCATGCAACACCACATCAATTACTGCTCTTACAGGTTGCAGGTCACGTTAAGGCTGTAAACTGTTCATAATGGACTCCAATGGCGATAATGTACAACACATAAAGTAAAAGAAAGAATAAGAGTCTTTTGGAAATGTTTTTATATTTTTTATTTAGACTTTTCTTTTCCATGATCATTACTTATGTTCAGAAATTCTTGTATTTGACCACTTTTAAAGGAATGGATTTGTTTTTCTATCACGGTGGGGATTTAGAGATAAGCTTCTGACCAGATATTTTAAAAAAAATGGATACAAGTCAATATCAATATTTGTCGATAAAAAATTTTACACAATACACAACTTTAAAAATTAACACTAATTATGTAATTATGCATTAATGAGTGTTATTGTGTAAGATTTCTTAGTTTGTATTAAACCACACATCACTCACTTCGTGATAAGAGAACATGTAATGAAGAAAATTAATCCACTTAAATGTTTTTCAAAATTGTTTAGAAGAAAAACATCTTAAGTAAATCTAAGACCATCAATAACTGATATTAGATCATAATAAAAACAAAGGAAGTTAAAAAAAATTACTGTGTTGAAATTTGTACACGGTCCTTGTGAGGTAACGCATCAGCTGACAAAGCAGAAAGCCGCACACAAGTCTTCCAGCACGGAGGACAGCTTGTTTGAGTAAAATGCGATTGTAGATCGCAGTCTACCTTTTTTCTACTCATTATAAGCGAATACAGTTTATGTTCCAACTTTTCACCGTGTATTGTTATTAGATTAGGTAGGCCTAGGTCTCACGTTTTACAATAAAGTATCACTTTATAACATGATAAGGTACTAATTTGTTTTTACTTTGGTTGACAGATACACTTCCATAAAAATGTGTTCTGCATAGTCGCACATTGTTTATTTTGGCTTCCTTCTAGTTATCCCAGCTGATGGCACATAGCCATAAAATCGTCAAGTTTTTTTAAATGGATGCTTGCCACCCGGTATAGAGTAAAAAAAAAGATATGGATTATCTTTACTCCTGTTTCTACGTCCCACAGCATAGCAAAAAGGCATTTTTCAGGCCATAAAACTTTCTTGAAGTCGTGTGTTTTTGTGTTGGTCAAGCAGCAAAACAAATCTGTTTTGGGCCCGGATTGTGCATGCATCATTCTGATACGTCAGTTGAAATCATTTGGCTCAGAGGACTTATTTCTACACAAGATAACTTCATAGAAGCTGCTGTTTAATCTGGCAGGAACATCTTTGTGGACCCGATTTGTAAGAACTTTTAGTTCAGTTTGAAGATCCTACAAGCTAGAGTGCTAGTTGCAAATATTTAAAGTTTAAGGTTTATGTGCATAAGTGAAAGCATTGCTAATGCTGTGAACATGCCTTGATAAGCTGCACCTCTAAGTAGAACAACTCAAGCTGTCACATAATTAGGCAGGATAACAGCATTTCAGCTAGCAAACTTTTCTAGAATGATCATTGTTACATAGAGACTGACTATAATAATCAATATCAAAAGCAACTTTTCTGTGAGCATATACCTTCAGTTTTCACCTTGTCAGCTGGAAGTAGAAACATGTCATGAGTGAATTCCACATCAACATGTTTTGTTTGGCTTAATTGTGCATAATAGTTATAATCTGTAAACAGGGGACCATGGAAGCTTCCTCTGTAGTATAGTGAAGGGGATTGGGAAATCCAGACAGATATCTGATCAGTGAATTTAAAGCAATATAAATTATAAACTTAAGTGGTAATTAAAACATTAAACTATTCATAATTTCAATACCTGGCATAAACTTTGAGAAATGATGGCTTATTTAGTAAAGCCAAAGAATTTATTTAAAAGGAAGCATATGGAAATTGATTTTTTTAGTATTTCATCCAATACTACACACTATTTCATGCGGCAAAAATGCAGTACTGATTACAGTAAGTGAAATTTACAGCAGTATGGTATGCAGTCGTATAACTAACCAGGATGACCATGGAAACAAAATACAATTTGTTGTACTTAGATAATGAAAAAAAAACACATCAGAAAAGCAGCTTTAGCTGTATTTTATATGTAGATATATTATCAGTATTTACGTTTTTATGCAATAATAGGAAACATGTAGCAAAATGCACACCCACAGAAACCTGAAACAAATCACTAATATATAAACATGACTATTTATTAGGGGTGTAACGATTCATTTTAGTAACAATTCGATTCAGATAATGATTCTTGGTTGCCGATACGATTTATGAACGATACTGGTTAATTTAGAACGATACAATCCGAAAGGATTCAGTGACTTGAATTCGATTCAGTATATCTTGCAACTTATTTCATCAACTATCAAAATCAACTAGTGCGATTGTCATAAATACCTGGATACTGGACAGAGCAGGTGAAAATTACTAGATTCCTGTTTCTTTTAAGGGAATAAAGTATAAAGTAAGTAGGTTTTTGACTAAACCTACTGAGGAGTCATAATCCCTCTGCAGAACTGCCTTGTGCTGCTGCTGCTGAGGGAATAGTGTAATCCAGGGGTGTCAAACTTATTTTCACTGAGGGCCACATCAGCATAACGGTTATCCTTAAAGGGCCAAATGTAACTGTAAAACTGTCTTACAGTACATAATAGTAAACTTCTACAAGGTGAGGCAGAGAGTGGATAACTTTTAAACACAACATAAAAACATGTAAAACAAATATAAAATAAACTATTGCGATCCTAACACAAGCAAGTGTTTTATTAAACACACACCTGCCCTCATAAACACCATGTCCTGTACAACTGTCTTACACTTCATCCATTTACTGTCCATGAACTGACAGAATTTCTTGCAGGGCATAAAAACTTTAAGAACTTTTTCTACAACATTCCTCTGTGTGATGAGGAATGTTGGCAAACTAAATCAATCTCACACATAAAGGGCTGAAACTGCTGTTATTTAAACCTTTAGTTGGGATGAAGTTTATGATTTGCGTTACAGAGCTCATTACATGCTCCATCTCCAGCATGTTGCTACATAGTGCTAACCTGGTGTATAATGTAGTGATCTGCTGGGAACTCACCAGTAGTTATCTTCCTGAATCTTTATTCCCATTCTTCCCACTGGTCCACCCTTACACTGTACATAGTCGTACATAGTCCAGTAAGTTTGTCTAGTTTCATGTAGGTTGCACTTAGACATGTTTTCAAAACGGTCTTTTTCTGTCATTGTCACGTGTATCATTTTAACTTCCAAAATTTTCTCTAACATAGAAACTGGCGCCAGTTCAGCTGTGCAGCGTTAGACATGTCAGTTCTTTCAGCATGAGAGTTTACAATAAAGTCTTCCTAAATCAGTGTCAATCTCATAAACTCAACCAGCTGCCATGTTACTGCTCAAGTTTACATGTAACAGGTTACATGGAGACGTTGAACGTCGCAAGGAGCTAGCTTCCAAGACTTTTTTTTTCTGAAGCTGGACTTCATTGGCGTGGTAAGCGTTCAGCAAGGTAACTGAAGCGTTGCATTGTGGGATATGTAGTTTGTGTTATCAGTGTATCGGCGCAA
>JBAMHX010000001.1:25417116-25428765 GCA_037177515.1 Pseudomugil tenellus
TATATTACCTAGTATGTCACATTGTCACTGTTTATAAGCAGCACTACATAACTGACAAACTGGTTAAAAACAGTAACTTGGGTTCAACTTCAACCTAATAAAAAAACTTTGGGTTCTGATAAAAAGGTATAATAGTTGTATAATAGTTTTAATCATTAACAAGTGTTTAGGGAACAGTTTTTGTTCCAACTTCTAACTTAACTCCCTTCTCTCATAAAAACCTAATAGTGAAGTGCAAGGCTGCAGGTATTATTCCTACTGCCAATAACCTGTATTACAAAACTATAGTATCACATAGCAAATTACAGCTAAGGTACAAAAAGATAACTGTTGTAGGGAGAGGCAGGAAGATAGGGCAATATATAAATATAAAAAATAAAATAGTGACAATGTGGTATAATATTACCAAAAACTAAAGTGCTATGGTAAACAAAAACACATTACCATCCCACAACTATCCAGAATTACATATTTAGTGAATAATTTTAATAAAAAACAATAGCTTCCATTTATCACTGAAATATTTCATTCTCAGCAAGTAAACAGAGTATACTATCTCAAAAAGGATGACTAACATTCTTCCACAACAGCATTTCTTCACAGAAATATCATTCACTTTTTTATAACAGCCAGTTTAACACTTTGTTGCAACAACTAATCTTTCTTTATTATAGCATAATGCTCCTAAATGCAAGAAAAATTCAAGTTTTTAACGCCACCATAGATCAAATTTGGCAAATTCTAAGTTTCTCAGCTGAAGCATAACCAACATAATTTGTAACAGTTTAGCTTGTATGTGTATCTTTCAAAAATGCACTTTTGCATAAAGTTTGAAGCGTAACAAGCAGCACTTCATCTAGTTGAGAAGAAAACAATAAAAAGCAAAAAGAAAGCGGGTATCATGAACACACTCCTCAGCCCCTCAGAAGTCTTTTCAATCAAGTATGAAGCCCTAATTCATTTTCTCCTCCAAGCCACAGTTGCTTTCAGTTGAAACCATGATTACATGGACAGACATAGTGACTTAATTCTCTTGAAAGGAAAATGAAAAAGGCAGAGTCTATATTCAGGAGTTCAAACTGTGTTTGGTGCAAACGTAGCTCTGTAGACTGTAACAGAGACTGCCTGTGGCTGGGGAGAGGAGTAAGGCAGGAGTAATCTATAACTGAGAGGCTAGTAATGAGAAAGATGTGCCAGCCGCCTGCTCACTGTGATAAGATGAGGAAGTTCCCTCCGGGCCTAAAACATCTCTGACCCAAACAACAACAAAGACAACAAACGGGTTACTGCACAAACCATCCCCCTTTTCCCTATTTTCTTTTTCCCCTCTTTCTTCCTTCTTTCCTCTCATCTTTCTCGTCCCATATGACTCAACCTCTTTGTCTACAGTTTTCTGCCTCTTCCCTTTTATGTCCTTTTTCATTGTCCCTCTCGTCACTATTCTTCTCTCACTCCGCATTTGTGCCTAAATCTAACTCTATACAAAGTCCTGCTGCCATGTAATCGGTTTCATCAGCATTTTTTATTAGCTAAAGAAGAATACATAGTAATTAAGGAAAGTGTGGCCAGGCGTGACGGGAAGAGGCTTCACCCAGCTGCTGATGTGGAACAAGAGGGGAAGAAAGAAAAAGAAGGGACAGAGGCGATAAAAAAGGGTGGGCAGGGGCAAGGACGGGAAAAAAGGAGACACAGCAGAGGAAGGGCAAGAATGAAAGCGAGAGAGCACAGAGAGAGAAAAAGAGATAAGGAAGGGCTTGAATGGCGACAGGAAATGAAAGGCTGGAACGTGAGGGTCACAATGATTTTACCAATGCTCTCCAGTGTTGTGTGAAAGCACACGCGGCCGGAATAGAAATTAGACTAATGTTGTGTTAATGTGGTCAGAGTCACGTTGCACCAATATGAGGACTTGGACTGCCATCATCTGCCTAATCCCCTGTGTCCACTTAAATGGCCCATTCAGGACAAGTGCCCCATGAGGGAGCAATCGGAATGACGACTCCGGCGTTGTTTCATGCTAGGTTGACTTTTATGCTCTTTGAAGTGGCTGGATGACACGTGTTAATGAAGTAGACAAGAGATGCCCCTCACTGTTAAACAGAGAGGTAGTAGGACTGATCAAATACTTATCAGATTCTCAATGTATTATTTTATAAGTGTACTTAACATCTTAAAGTGTATTGAAATATTGTATCATTATAAAATTAACAGTTAATGTGACAGCAATAAAGAGAGTATAGTATTGTGAACAATCACAAAAAATTGAGAATTATTAAATTCTCACACACAAAGCACACAAGCACACAAAGGCAACACCCAGTATTACATCTTCATTTCACATGCTGAGCTGAAGCAGAGACGATCGACCAGAGAGACCCAACTCAGAGTATATTTCCTAAAACATGCCAACCGTTCTGCTGCCAAACTGTGCTAACATTAATTTTCTGCTGAAACAGCCACTGGCCTTGGAGAACAAGTTTGCCCAGAGAAGAAATATCAATTATACTGTTCTCCCTGGCAGAAAGCAGAAAGCTTTAATCTTCACACAACCAATCAGAATGTCGGTGGACTACACTGAAAGAAGGAATTGTTGGCCGTGCTTATAAAGGGAAACAGTTTCAACCCTTCTAGTTATTATTGACACAAAGGAGCTCTTTTGATAGATTGTTTTGTTGCCATGCGTTACTTATCTTTTTTTTTTCTTCAAATACCATACATACAGATAAAGACACTAATTGACAGACAAAACATGTCTTAAGTTTTCTCAGCTTGTATACCCAGTGGTATGCACATTTAGACCCTGTGCAGAACCTGAAAGACTTGATTACCTCATTCAAGCCTGAAGCTTGATCCTAAAAAAGAATCTTTAGAAAGAGAGGGCGACAGATCGGCAACTAAAACTTTGACAAAGGTAGGTGAGCACATAAAGACATATGCACCCCATCCCTCTGAACACCACACAGACATTATACACTAAACCATTCTCCCAATTCCACTGTCTTCTTCACACAGCAGTGGCCCCCACCAAGCAGCAGCAGCAGCCTTACTGTCTGGCATGTGAAGACTGTAATTTTCCGCCACACTTCCCCTGCTGTTTGCTGGCTCTTTCCTTGGTACCGTGGAGATAGCAAGCGAGCGAGCGGTGAACAAGGTGCGGGCCTCGCCAGCTCTCCTGACTCCCCACGATTATTAATGCAGCAGCAGTCAGCGTGGCCGCCAGGTTAAAGCAGCAATCAGTGCGCAAAAAATAAGATCATTCACAGCCTCTTTATAAGCAGACAGACAGTAAAGCAATGAGATACACACAAACACACACTAGCTTGCACAGTGTGGTGCCTACAAAGCTAGAGTACATGCATGTATATCTAAAAATAAATACATGCAATTGTTTCACATTATTGATCAAAGACTGGATAATGTAACTATAAATCAATATTAAACATGTTTGTATGGAGTATTTTATTAAATACATTTATGAAAATATAAGTTATGTGTCACAGTTTCTTTCAAAATGCTGCTTCTGAAACTAAGTGAAACCCTTCAGGGAGGTAATGCTTGCCAGGTGATGCACACTGAGAGTGAAATCAATGGGAAAGGGGGTGAAGTGTAAATGTATTATTAACACCGTGTTGTGTGCCCATTTTTCTGCATTTCATACCTCTATGATTCCCAATGGATGACCTGAAGCACAATAGATTTTCAGGCGCGAGTTCAGCAGAAATCCATTGGTAATTTCAACCTGATCAATTATCCACTCAAGCTCGTCACACTCTCGCTTCAGTTTGTTTTAGTGTGCTGCTGTGTGCAATACTGACTAATTTCAGTCGTGCACATTTTCAGAAATCTTACTTTTTTCAATAAACCTGACACTTTATGCACTTCCATTTTCGCTCTAACAGGAAAGACCTCAGAGGGTTCACTGATGGTGCTTTGTTTCAACCAAGTGAATAATATAAACTTAAATTGTTAATCTTATTTTTTTTATTTTAATATAAAGTGATTGTGAATTGCTTGTTAAAAGATTTTTTAGGGTGTGTGTGTGTGTATGGGGGGGTTGGGGGGGGATTTTATACACCTACGTATGTTTTTACGCAATGTTCATTGTTATCCACTCCTCTATTTATCCAAGACTAGTCCTGTCTTAGTAAAGTTTTTCATACTATGCACAAATTGAAGAATGGGACAGTGAAAGTCACTGTAGGTTTAACTATGTATCCACATTTGTTTCAATGAGCCACAATACACATTGTGAATTTTCTTTAAAACAACAATTTTATGGTGTTATTAAACTAGAATTATTTAAAATTTAACACTTTGACAAGCACTAAGTACATGTGAGAAATGTGATTAACAAATGTCAAAATTTGTCACTGTGATAAGATGAGGAAGTTCCCTCAGGGCCTAAAACATCTCTGACCCAAACAACAAAAAAGATAAGAAACCACATTGTTAGTTATACACTGAAAGTTTTGCTAAAGTGAAAATGGGGTGTCATGCAGATAAAGGATCTCAGTTTTACAGAAAAAAAAACACATCAACTAAATACACACTGTATGAACAAGCCCAAAACCCTCTCTTATTACTAGACCTAGTGTGGTGTTTATATCAAACTCTGGTGTTAAGTGAACAGTTCAAAATTAAATGTGCAGAGGAGGTGAAAAGTAACAATTTTTTCAGTACTCTGCACTGATGATGTGATGTGATTGAGGGATGGAATAGAACGGGGCATTTAGACAAAGAGGGATGTTGAGTGAAGAGATAGTGTAAGCAGAGTAGGTGTGTGTGTGGGGGGGGGATTGCCAATTGTGTTGAGCCATCCATGGTGAGAGACTGAGTGTTTTTCCTACTCTGAGAGGGCGGAAGAGTAGTCGCTGGGCAGATAGATGGGAGGCAAACGCTCTGCTGTGGCACTGATAAAGTGACTGAGGACCACTACTGCCACACTTGGACAATTCCAGACGCAATCTTCTCCACTCTTTTCTTCTCTTTTCTCTGCTGCCAACCAGTGTTGTTGCAGGCATAATAATGGCTTCTTCTGTCCCTTGCCCCGTCCCCACATTCGTACAAAGACACACATTTTGCCGTTTGCCAAAGATGTGTGGAAAAGTGGGAGGGGATCTACTTTGGGACATAGTGTAGTCCTGACAACCTTCCATTAAAGAGGCCAAATTAGAGGTTTGTAAACTGTCTTCCACCTACCAGCCAAGCTCATCCTCCTCCGTCTTATCTTTTATGTCCTCAGACTGCAGATTTTGTATCTCAGGTCTGTCATACAAGGATATCTCTTAAAGCTTGTGGGCTAGAAATACTTTCTGATCTGCACTTGCACATTATCACTGGAATGTAAAAATGCCTCCAGTCTGTACACCAAAAGCTCAGCTAAAGCAAGGGGAAAAAGACATTAGTACAAAGGTTCACAGTTGACGGCATGCAGATTTGCTGACGCCTGTAATAAAATAAGGCCAGCCGTGTGTGCAAGAGTTGACATTGCGTATAGGTGTACGGTAGGACATCTGCATAAAAAGCCTCTGCCAGCAGCCATCATGGCCTCGACAGATTAGAAATTGTATGTGTAAGGATTCACCGCAAATAATGAGAAATGAGTTTTAAATTGTAGCTCAGGCACAGAAAAAAATGGGCCCTGTCAATATGTGGTGAGTGTGATGCAGCGTGAGGGAGAGAAAAATTGAAAGAGCATGTTAGAGGATTTAGGGCTGAGAGAGGTACAGAGAAAGGAGACAGAGGGAGAGAGAGAATGAGGGATCAGGGGATGACTTTGTTTTGGTTTACTGCTTATTACCATCATAATCCTTTGTCCTGTTTTCCACTCTGCAGTCCAGGCACACCTCTCTCCTCGTCTCTGCGTTAGACACTGTGATTGCCTTGTATTTAAGAAGCCTTCTGTGAGCCTCTGTTCCGACAAATGCTTTTCCAATACCAATCACAGCTGAGTGCACCTCATTTGAATCTGTGAAAGGGGTTTTGATTCCATCAGCAGAATGCTCCTCCAAGCGCAGCACAGACCATTCAATACTGTGGCAATGTGTGAAAGCCTGAGAATATTCTCACCTACTATATGCATATGTGGTTAAGGGTTTGGGCGACGTCTGCCTAGTCCCTTCAATCTGTGTTGTTCATTAATCCCCCCCCCCCCCCCCTTTATTCTCCACATTGGGCCTCATTAGCTTTTCGCCTTCATGGCATTTGTTAATCGTAAGCTATGAGAGTTTCAACTGTGTGCTGAAACAGAAGCCTCTTATTGATCGTAAACTTTGACGAGGAATGAAAAAAGCTAATTCTACACTCTCTTTTAGTGTTTGATAGTGTTTATGCCACCTGGTCACCCTCTAATCAGTATGTATATTGAGTGTGTACTGTAATATACTGCACCAGTGTACTGGTTCTACAAACCAGCTGCTGATATCTCAACTGTAGCAGCTTGTTGACCTTCACACTTATCAGTGCATATCTTTTGTCTGAGCAATTGCCTGCCTTTTGGTCTGTAAGGAGTTTGGATAATGCATTCAAATTAAAATCTTTTGTAAATCCCATTGCTTGATTGCTTGAGAGCCACTGAGAGTTGTTCAACATTAATGGTGAAGGACTTACTGATTCTCAAAGTCATTTTCCCTTCATTATTCAACTGTGTATTAGCACTTCTTGTTTTCCCACACAGAAAAGAGTTAGCCACTAAACACTCATCTACCTCAGTTAGTTCAGTAAACAAACAGGTCTTGCACACCCGCTAATCTGCAATTCTAGATGTGTTTACATACATATTTTAAAACTCTGCATTAGAAAAGAATGACGTCCTGAACATGCACTGATATGACTGATCGATCCATTTTCCTCTGCCTGGCAGGGGTTGCATTCATAGACAAGAGGCACCTAGACTTGACTCCGCCTGGCAATTTCTTCCCCATGGGGGAATCCCAAGGTGTTTGAAGGATCAGTGTTTTCATGGGTCTACACAGTGCCCTTCTCCCGGTGGGACGTGCCTCGCTAAGGAGGCATCCAGCCCAGATGTCCAAGCCACCTCATCTGGCTGCTCTTTCTGTGGAGAAGCAGCAAATATTCCCAAAGGGCAAGCTCTTTAATGTTTTCCTATGGGACACTATAGCCATCCTGGGGAAGACATTCTCATTTTGCACAACTGTGCTTGCAATGTATTTGTTGAGTCACTACCCACAGCTCATGACCATTGGTGAAGGTAGGAATGCTATGACAGACCATGCAGTTGTTTTTTGTTCCATCCTTCATTCATGAACAAGACCACAGAATACATGGACTCCGCCATTTAGCAAAGGGAATTCCCAACCTAGAGAAGACACTTTACTCTTTTCTAACTGGGAACCATGTTGATGAATTAGTTGACAGAGTGACAGCTTTAATAAGTACAACACAACAAAATGTCGCTCCTCCACTCAGAGAAAGCGAGCTCTTTGGTTTAATTCACAGCGTTGAGCTATAAAACAAATAAAGCACTTGGAAATGAAATGGTGTTCATGTGGAAAAAAAGTTTAATAGTATAAGGAAGCCCTGCGTGAGGATAGATAAAATTTGGTTGCTTTGGCACAAAAAATAACCCCTAAAACCCACCCAGACTTTCCATAAATGTTACCACAAAATCAGGCACTTTAGATAGTAGAAATCAAATCAGAGGTTCAAAACACTTTAATATTCTGAATTGTCCTTAGAATTGAATGTATGCCTGTCTGATTTTTTTTTTTTTTTTTTTTTTTTTGCTTTTTGTTATAGTTTCCATCAGTG
Organism: Pseudomugil tenellus; assembly: GCA_037177515.1. Classification (NCBI taxonomy): domain Eukaryota; kingdom Metazoa; phylum Chordata; class Actinopteri; order Atheriniformes; family Pseudomugilidae; genus Pseudomugil; species Pseudomugil tenellus. Next base: position 25,424,887 of record JBAMHX010000001.1, read on the forward strand.
TATGAGCTACAGCAAATGAGAAGTAGGTTTGGCCACTTATGAGTTATATACTTAAATATTTTTAAATAGTTCCAGTCTTTCTTTAAACATATCAATTAACATCTAATACACAGGCATCAAACATCATCATTTATTTTAGAATAGGAGAGGTGCATTTTACAGAATTTGAAGTAAATTTGGACATATGTAAAACAAGTGTAAAGTATAAACAATATTTTGCCTCAGTTTCATTAGTTATAACTTCTTACAAGTTCAATATCGCAATGGATCTACAAAGTCAGATCAGTTAGTTACTAAGAAAACATTTTATATATTGGCTTTAACAAGATTTAGAACATTTAGAAATAAATTCAGTTGTGCATAACCTACATTTTCACATCTGTAAAATCAATAATTAAAAAACTCATTACTTTGCATTGCAAATTTATAACAGTAATAAGCAGTAAGGTACAAGGCAAACTCTTATATTTAAGTTAGTGACTTAAAATATTACCACAGCAAATGATAATAAAACTAACCTTCAGAATTCAACCTATTTAGGTAGCATTTTAAATTAATTAGGGTTAAACGCTGTTCATTTTACTCCTTAAACTTGGCATAATTTAACCCTCACAAGTGCATATCTATCAGACTTGAAATCCTGAATAGAAGATAATTTCAGGATGTCATGTTAGTGCTCTTGTGTAGGCCTTTAGTGCAGCTTAGTTTTGTTGTTGTTAATGACAAAAAACACTTGCACATAAATGTAGTTAGTCCCAAACCTGCGTTATACATTTGCAACAAGGCTAGTTAATTTCAGATACACATGAAATGTGGATATAACCACTGAAGCAAATGTGTCTACAAAAAATTACAAGTACATTATTTCAAGCTGAATGTCAGAAGGCAGACCAGAAGCCTTGGTTGTGAGTAGCAAGCAAAAAGCTTAAATTCTGTCTAAAGTTCGCCGAAGACATTAAAACTTTACTGAAACTCTTGGAGAAGTCCAGCAATTTTGTCTTTATACCGATTAATGTCAGTACGTTGTTCACACACATCTCTTACATGAGAAAAATGTGCAGTGTCACAATTTGACTTCTGCATCTCCCACAAATATAGTTTGACAACTTGTTTGCGTTCTTACAGTAAAGTGTGCTGTATTATCCACCTCTCCACTAATTGTCCAATTTCCACTTGTAGATTGATGAAACATTACCACAGTACATTGCCTTAATCACCTGACTTTAGTGTGGTATGGCAAATCATAGGTAATGTTGTTAGCATTTAGGAAGCTTCAAACTGACAATGACATGATTAAAATACATGGTCTGGACAACTACCTCCATGAAACGATCCATTTTTAGCAACTTGCAACACAATTGTTTCTGGTTCAAAATACAGTGAAATATCCCAAAATCATGTCCTCTATTTTCAGTTTGCACTTTCTCTCTGAATTGAGTCCCAACACATCCTTTTTCAAAATCCCCGATGGTGCTCCAACAGTACGCAGACAAACAACATGAGACCAGTACAGTTCAAGCCTGTCCAGCACTCCAACAACAATGTCAAAAATTTCACCAGTTGTTGTGGCATCTGTCATGTCACAAATTCAAGGAACTGCTCCATCACTGATAATGTTGACACCAGCAATGAATGTGGTCAGTTGAGCAACGCCTGTAATGTCAGTGCTCTCATCCATTGCAACTGAAAATACAACTTTTTTTTTTTGTTCTTCTTTACTTTACTTTCACTTTGCCATTCAACTCTCATGAAACATCTAAAATGCAGGCTGTTAGTGCCCCTGACTCTATGGGTGAGATGCTAATGCTATTTTGTTATTGTTATGACCACCTCCGTCAGCTGTGTTACCTACCTCAAGTTTGTTCTCTTCAGTGATCACTGGAAAGACTCCTGTGGGTGACTAAAAGCAAAAAGCACCACAGTGTCCAGGGAGAGTACCACTGCTATTTTGTTTGCAGTTTGAGCTGAGAGTCCATGGCATTACAAATTTCAGTTTTAGTTCTTTAAGTTTGGTCTTTTGGTGCGGGTACTTAGGGATCTGTGCCCTACTTTTGGTTATTTTGGATGGGACTCCCATCTGCTTCTTTTTAAAAAAAAATTATTCATTTTAAACTATTGCTGCTTGGTGATGGTCTCACACATATGTTCTTTTTGAGATCATAAAATAATAGCAATATGGTAACTTGCCTTCCTCACTACATCACTAAAAGAAAAGACCTCTGTTTCATCAGACCTCCTTAATGTTAATTTTTTTTCTCTCATATATATATATATATATATATACGGAGAAAAATTAATTCATGATTTTGTTGCTTCTAGACTGGATTACTGCAATTCTTTACTTATAGGGTGTCCCAAATATGCCCTGAAAAGTCTCCAGTTGATCCAAAATGCTGCAGTGAGGCTTCTTACGAGAACTAGCAGAAGACATCATATTTCTCCAGTTTTAGCATCTCTTCATTAAATGTAGGATAGAGTTTAAGATCCTTTTCCTTACATATAAAGCTCTTCATAACCAAGCTCCATTGTATATCAGAGATCTTGTAGTTCCATATATTCCAAACAGAGGACTTTGCTCTCAGACTACAGGTCTACTTGTGGTTCGCAGAGTTTATGCGAAAACAATGGGAAGAAGAGCCTTGCTCTTATGGAACCAGCTCCCAGTATGGGTACGAGAGGTGGACACTCTGTCTGCCTTTAAAATCAAACTTAAAACCTTCCTTTTCAACAAATCTTACAGTTAGGGATAGTCTAGCTGGACATCCCATGATGCATTGAGGACTTCCAATTATGATCTCTGCTGCTTATTTTCCATGTATTGGACAGTACTGGCATCATTAATCTTTTTCTTTTTTTTCTGCAGGTCTTATTTCTTATTTATTTCTGCTTTTTTGCAGGTTTAAATTCTCATTTCTTTTTTTTTTTTGCAGGTCTTACTTCTTATTTTCCTTTAGGTCTTCCAGGTCTTCCTAGATAGCAGCTGCAATGTATATTGATCTGTCTTTCCTGTCCTCTCTGACACCAGCGAGTCAAGGCCGATGGCTGCCTTACCTGAGCCGGGTTCTGCTGGAGGTTTTGCCTCCCTGTTAAAAAGAAGTTTTCCTTCCCACTGTCCCATCCTGTTTGCTCAGGATGGGAGATTGGATCGAATCTTGATCGAAGTCAAGATTTGATACAATCTTGCTGGTTCCCTATAAACGGCTATTTTTTTTAATTGGCCGATCTTTGTTAAGCACCTTGAGACGACATTGTTGTGAAATGGCGCTATACAAATAAAGTTGAATTGAATTGAACTATATGGGTGTAGCGGTTAAGGAATTTCCACCATGGTTTTGCAAGTTGTCTCAACAGAGCAGTATGCATTATCACCGTAAAATAAAAAAAAAAAAAAAATAAAAAACTTATGGATCTATTCATCTACATTACACAATATTTCGTGATTTTATTGTAAGCTAAATAAGCTTATCATTTTTTTTAAATGACAAAGATGACAGTTTTACACCAATAATATAATGTTATTGTCCCACACAGAATAGAAAAGAGGCAAAGAGGCATGTCGAATAAGCGTTTCTTATTTACTAAGAAAATAGATTATCACTTTAATCATACATTGTCAAACAATAGTAGAAAGCAAATATTTTTGCTAAATAGCCTTTTTAAGAGTAAATCACAATGAAACATCATCCATATGCATAGAAGAACAAAGGCAAAGTAAAACCTGCCTTAAGGCTGTTACATACTACACGAGAAGCGAGAAATTTGTTCTTGTTCTCGGGGCTCCGAGAAGAAAATGATGTCATTTTGTTCTCGCGGACGTATTTGAAGACAGTTCTCGACACACCGGGCTGGCAGAACTTTTTTCTCAAGGGGCTGCGAGAA
>JBAMHX010000001.1:25454210-25477072 GCA_037177515.1 Pseudomugil tenellus
AGCTATCTTGCTATCTCATCTCTACATCACTCACATGTATGGAAGGAAAGGTGGCAACAGACCCCAGGTTAAAAAAAAGCGAAGTTCTCCTTTAACAACCAGGCAAGGCTTTCATCAGATTTTTTTTTTAAAGAAAACAACAAAATAAATGAAAGAAAAATAATATTTTGTCTAAAATGCTTCTAGTTAGAAAAATAGAAGGCACATTATAAGCAAAGCAAGCCATCAACAACACGGAAAATCTCAAATTCAGTCACAAGCGGTCAGTGTTTCATATGCACAACTTGAGGAACCAATCAATTCAATCTGGATGTGTTTAGCCTTTTAGTTAAAACATTTCAAAACACTGTTTATCTAACCTTTGTACTCATATTTTATTTAATTTATGCTCAGTATAAGTCTATAAGACTCATTTGGCATTCACCACTGATAAATACAATCTGGGTTTTGACTGTGAAGTTGGGTTTAAGGCTTAATTATAAATAGTATCTTCCATGAATACTAACATTATTACATTATTTTTATTCTACTGCCAAGGCAGTAGAAACATTTGAGTATTATGTTTTTGACAGCAATTATCTTTGCTACTCTCCCTGCAATCAAGTTGCTGAAATGTTTTTCTGTCCAGTAATCAAACAGGAATAGTTTAATATTTGGCTCAGAAAAAAGCTCTTCTTAGTCTCACTATCTGTTAATTCATCTAAAAAATGCAAAGTCCAGTTTGCTAAAGAAAACACACATACACAAAACAACTATGAAACATCCAATCAGCCTGAAGTACAAACACAGACAGAAACGCAGCAGCTGTATATTAAAGGCACGATTGTAATCTGTAATCTCCAAAGTCTGAAATTAAATAAAACTCACAGTTTATCACACTGGATCCCACAGAGTTGATAAAACAAATTAAATTGGAATAAAAAAATAATTTAACTGAATCTGACTACTGGAAATGACAGTGTGTGTTTGGTTCAATTGGGTGACAAAGATGAGTCATGCAATGAACTCACTATAGCCACAGTTATTTTCTAAACTACTGAAAGCAAAAAGCTAAATCATCTCACCTCAAGGTTTGGTGTTGAAAACTGTTTGTAGACCAAAACATAGTATGTCATGAGACACACTTGCCTTTTCCTTCCACCCAACATCATCTGCAAATGAATTTGCAAAGCAGAAAAATTACCAAAACAATGTCACTATTTTGTGGTACATGTGGACTGGTGATATTGTTGTTACTTACAGTAGAAGGAAGAAGCTAGCTCAGAGTCAGACTGTAGCACAGCTAGTCAACTTGAACGAACGAGGACCGCAGCCTTACAGATATCGTAGGCTATGTTCAGACTGCAGGGCATGATGACAAAGTTTGTTCACATTTCCATTTAAATATGATGTGTATGTGATCTCTTGTATAAAAGTTATGCGCACCAAAAATATATAAGATACAACAAGGTGACAGTGAGAGAGTGCGTGTGATGTCTCCGTGTTAACGGAAGTAAACATGGACGATAAAAAACCCAACAATGTATAAAACACAACAAACTGAAAAACAAACATTAATTGATGATCTTGATTTTTAAACTAGATTAAATAATAAAAAGCACTTAAATAGATTTTAATGTTTGTGTCTACAGCATGCAGCAGGAATCTCCAAATGCGGTCCTTGAGGGCTAGTAATCTGCAAATATTCCACGCTTCACTACAATAACACACCTTATTCAAATGAAAGGGTCATTAACACACTTGAAAAGAACTTGACAACAAGCTGTGGAGATCACTTTAATTTGAATCAGGTATGTTTCGGCAGGGAAGCTTTCACTACCTGAAGTACGCCGGCCCTCGAGGACCGGATTTAAAGATCCCTGGCATACAGGCATAGAAGTGTTTCATTTTGAGTCTGAGCATGGAGCAGAGGTGATAGCAGATGGGATCTGGGACTGTCAAGGATCAATCTTCTTGTCTGTTTTCTTTTTTTTATTTTCACATTTTACACAACATCCCAACTTAATTATAACTGAGGTTGTAGATTAGGAAGTTAGTAACATACTGTAAATCATTTTGCATAGGCTCCATCTAAATGATGACTGGTGGATTTGTCTCATATTATCAGTTTAATAAAAAGTCACCAATATGACTAAATTTTCTAATTTTAATTCAAACAGTGTCAGTTGGAGTTGCACTCTTTGCAGCAGGAGGATCTGTGTAGTAATATCAACACAGTTGCGATGACTCCATTGAAGCAGCAGGGTGCTCCAATCAGAGCCGAATCACTCTATTCATTACAGACTATAAGGCTAAATCCCAGTGGGAGAACCACTGAGTAAGACTTCACATCTTCTTTCCAAAATTAATTGAAATTCATTCACACTACCACAACGCTCAGTCATCATCACCACACCATTCTTCTGAGATTTAGTAAGCCACAGACCCTTTCAAGTTTTAACCCATGTAAAAGCAGAAACTGAATTGAAAGCAGCACTTTACAATGTTCAACACTTTTATTCAGGCTGTTGAAAATAAACATATAGGAGGACTTCCTGAATATGCCGGTATATTGAGTATTAGGGCCCGACTGATTTATCGGTCGGCCGATTAAATCGGCTGATATTGGCGTTTTTTTAAATTTCTTTAATCGGTGGGAATCTCGCGAAATTATAAGCCGATTTATGCGTCATATTTCATAGCGCCGTAGTGGTGTAGAGTGGTGTAATAGCACTAGGTGGTGTTGTGACTTCATTCAACCGAACAGTCTTTTTCACCAGCTAAAGTCACTTCAGACTGTAAAGAGCTTACAGCACTGCTCTCAGTGGAGTTTGTGATAGGTAAGTTTATTTATGTTGTGAAATTATGACTCAGCATGTCTAGCGTCAGTTCAACTCTGTTTGTCATTGTTATGAGGAGTGATGTGTTGCTTTGTTGTGTCGGTCAGCAGTGATGGCATTGCTAAAGTTGTACTAAAGTTAGCTTAAAGCAGAGGTTGGCAACTCCGGTTCTGCGGAGCAAGTGAAGGGAATTTCCCTGAATTGAGACACAGCAGATGTCTCTGTACAAGTCTGCTAACTAATACTGACGTTTGTCACCTGTGCCATACCTGGGGAACTCCCAACTCTTGCAGGAGTGCGGCTCCGTAGGACCGGAGTTTCCGACTCGTTAGCAACTAGCAAAGCATACCTAAGTAGCTCGTGGTTTAAACTATCATCTTTGATCCATAATCATAGCTGAGCCGAGGTGCTTAAACGCCCCGTGTTATGTAAATCGCCTGTATGGGAACATTTTGGTTTCCCTGTCAAATTAAATGATGAATGAAAGGTTAGTGGATAAAACTGTGACGGTGTGTCGGCACTGTGGCACAAGAAGCCATATGACCGTACAAAAAAAAAATACATGAAGCAACATTTGAAGAGACATCCTGGTGTTTCACTAACAGGACTGGAAAAAGCTCCACAACTACATCACCACAGCATTAAAACAGCCCATTTATGCACGATCAGATGAATATAAAAGGAAAAGACAAAACACACTTTGATCTTAACCGGAACGAATCTTCATCCCTCCGTCAGCTGCAGGTTCAGGTGTATTTTAGGAGAGATGTTAATGTAGAGGAGATTAGGCTTATTCATTGCATCACAGAAAATGTAACAATATTAATATCACAGACTGTCTGAAAATATGAAAGTGACACAGGCTGTAACAGCGATTATCTGTGTTACAATTAGTGCCATTTGTGACTATTATATATAAGTGTCTGTCAAAGATGACACCTTTGTAGCATTTGGGCAAACATCTGGATTTTATTTTGGTTTATATATTACATATGTCATGATATATTTAATGGCAAAGAAAATTTTGAGTGAACAAAATGTAATTTAAATGACATTTACCAACTTCAATTATGTTTGTTAAATAAGGCAGACACCCATGTGGACTAAATGTAAAGATACAAGTTAAGAAGTACAACTGATTCATGTATGCACCATTGATAAAATTATCGCACAACACATATTTAAAACTAAAATGCTCCACACTTAACATAGTTATTTCTGTTTTATTTTTACCGATGGATATTATATTTACTTATTTTACAAACTATTGTGAAAGATAAAAATTGACTGTCTGTAATACAATTTTTTGTTGGTGTAAGCAATAAACACAATTTAGTTTAATTTGAAAACTATATAATAAATAATCGACCGATTATTCAGTTATCGGAAATTTCTTCTGCCAAATATCGGCATCGGAATTAAAAAAATCCATATCGGTCGGGCCTTATTGAGTATACCCACTTCTGAACCCCCTGTGATGTCTGCTATTCAGCTGTATCTACAAGCCGAAGAGGCTGAGGGCATGATCCACCCTACTCTGCCTCTGGTTGCATAGTACTCGCTGCCTTCACTGATTAATTTGGTTAACTGAAAATCATAGACTGCAGAGTCAGTTAGAGACAGAGCTGCTAGCTGACAACGATACATTTAGATGTTTACTTAAAAATGTTCCCCTGTTAATTTGTATGATGAAGAGAACAATTCAAATTAAGATAAAAAATACCCATCCAAATGCAATTCAGTAATATTAGTCATGCAAAACTGCTGCATTTAGCCAGCGACTCTGTTAACTTTAGCAACCTGCCCACTCCTGTCTGAGAGGACGGGAAGGAGACACTGCTTTTTACAGATGCTTGTGCTGTATCAACATATGCCACCATTTCTGAAATATTGTTTATCTAGGCAAGTTTTACATTGTTAAAGGGCAACAATTTAAGAGCATATCCATTTCCTGAGGGACAACTACATATCCCCCTCCTTTAAAAAGTAGATATCAAATAATGATTTTTAGAATTAATGCATATTATGTTTCCAGAATATTAACAGTCCAATCTCACACATTGCAGGTTTTACTAATGATGTAGCAAATATACGACAACACCTGTGTCAAAAAAAGCACTACATGCTGTACAGATGCCAGTCTCTACATTTTCTTATTATGTACTCAATAAACATACAATGTCACACAAGATAGAAGTGATCAAATTGGCTGAGATGACTCGAGAGCAAATACAACAAAATATCTACCAAACAGTAAATTCCTACCACTTTGATAACCCACTGCTAAAGCACCAAATTCAGTTGAATACAGTGTTCAATCAAAGCCTTTCGAAAACTAATAGATGTTTGTAGATACATATATGACTACTTGTCACCGTAGTGCGGAAGTTCAGAGGTGTCATCCAAATTAGAATTAGGACCTTATCACGTTATGTGATACAAAGCTGAATTTTTGCGTATCCGTACAACTTCAGGAATTACTTCTGGATTTTCTGTACTACAAAGCTTGCTTACTTTTGATTGAGCGGAATCACCGCAGCAACACATGCTGAAAGGCTAACCTGCTTCAGAGAAGGTTAGGTTCTGGGATAAGAGATCAGAGAGTATAAAAACAACACCTCCTGACCAATCATATCTCAGGAAAAATGGCCGGCCCATTTTTAGAGGATCCTGTCGACATGGCTCCACAGATAGTGAGAGTAGCACTTAGGAGAGAAAGGCTGTGTTTCAATCCATGCACTGAATACTTAGAAGTACGCAGACTCCACTTGAAATGATACAAGCAGCATAAGAGCATCACATATGTGCTCCAGACCTCCATTGTTGAGCAACTTCATATGTTGTTTATCAAATAATGATCCCAATAGTTCACAAAAACATAAAAATATATAAAAAAAAATAACACAGAAAATTGCCTCAGTACTTTGGATTGTATTTATTTTTTATTTACACGTGTGTCTAAACTAAAAAATCATCAGTGAAAAATGACATGCTGTACCAAAGGTCCAGGTTTTTTACAGATGGGCTGAGATACATATGTTGGCTGTTGGAGCGTCTGTGGTAAACGTGACCCACTCAAGTCGGGCACTTAATGTTCCGCAGACAGTATGTATCGCACTGAGGTTTCATCCATACAACAGATACAGTAATAAAGCCTTGTCACTGACTGCTCTGAATTGTTTTTTCATACTTGATCATACTGGCTCCCATGTCCTTTTAGCTCCACTGGGATTGCATCTAAAACACAGGTTTATAATGATGGGTAATTGTTTCCACACATGACATAAATACAGTACACTGAGTTATAAAACACTAATCGGTGCATTCATGGTGGAGGAATAGAGCTAACGCGCTCACATGGGAGCACATCATTTAAAGAACTGGTAAATATGATGCAGACAAAACAGATATGTTGGCGCTGTAATGCATTTATCTGAGTGCTGTAAGTTTATATTGTCCCATTATTTAATATTGAATAATCTGACAAACTTCCGCATTCACAGAATTTTCTGCCAGCATTCCTTCCTGGTTTTGCTGCAGCAATTGTGTTTTTGCTTATATTGCATACATTTTTAAATTCTTCCTATTTATGGAGAATGATATTCTGCTCCTCCATAGTAAAATTCGCTGCTCTGGGTTTGTCCATGTTTGGGATTGGTCAGAACCTCCGAGCACCACCTCTTTTATGTGCATGCGTACTTATCTACGTAGAACGGTCAGGATTGAGTTAGCAAGTTGATGACCAATGTTTGGCTCGGTCAATCCAGAGAACAGAGATATATCCGAGCTGAGTTAATCACGCTTCATAGTACAGGCCTCTGTTTTAAACCATTAGGAAAGATACATAGGGCACAATACAGAGTATAAATGGGTCGGACCCTGACAACAATAACATATGCACAATATTTGCAAACATGAAATAAAAGAGGAATGAGTGCTTTGTGTCATGTTACTACAAAGTACCTGATAAAAGAGACTGAATAACAGAAGTAAAAGTACATATACAGACTACATAAACATGAGGACATGGAATTTGCAAATCGAAGAGAACTGAAACTTATCTTTGCAAAACTCTGCAGATAAGAGTCTATTGTTCTTTTTCATATTTTTTACCAGGTGAAGAGAAGTGAGGACAATGTAAGTTCCTAACCTCAAAACAAAACAAAAAAATGGGTTAACTCGTAGCCATTTATGTCTGTGGAGAAAATAATTTGGGTTCTAAAGTCAAGAGGGTAACGTATCTTCAAATTCTATTGATTTGTTGGCACAGTTTTTAAATTAGAACAGCAAATCGTTCAGCAAGACGATAAGAAGAATCAAACAGGTGACAGTTTAATTCATTAAAACGTGATTTGGTCTTCCCACAAAAAAAAGATGCATAATTTTTTCATTCCTGTCGTCAAAAAAAAAAAAAATAACAAACAGCGTTAGTGAAGGATTTTGAAGTGAACTTCCTTTACTTTATATAATATACAAGATTTAGGTGAAAGTCAAGCTATCTGCCAATTTATATCCTGAATCAAAGAATTCCTGTAAAATTTCCCTCTTGGCAAAATCTTATTTTGTGATTAAACAATCTTGTGAATATATTTATTGTTACATCATCTGTCCATCCAGCACAGTGTCAAAAAAGTACAGGATATTACAGATGCCATTGTCAAACCATCTAGAGAGAAAGAGGAATTTGGACTCCATGTTTTACCACGTGAGAGTTTTGTGAGGTGAGAAGTTTTGAGTAGCCTAGCAGAATTTCCAAGCAAGGAGACACTGCTGGTGAAATTTAGATAGTATGACTGCCAGTTTTGTCTTACTGTATTTATATTTAAACCAATTTTGCTAAATACATAGTTGGGACATCTTACCCGTCGCGGTTACTGTGTTTAGCCAGTAGATGACGCCATCAAATCAGCGCCTTATTTGGTGGCTTTCAAATGTCCTTGGAAATTCTAACCTTTCGTGTTACTGTTGAGAAAGACCGCAGATTTAGGATATAGATCTGTTACATTTTCCTTTCCTGTGATACTTGATTTGGCTGCTCATTTTAAAATTTCAATTTGTACTATACTACAGGAAAATCTGGCTGTTTTAACGTTCAGCAGCATTATTTATTGCCACTTTAACTGATTATTATTTATGTTTACGACAGACCTTAAGGCATCATGGAACATACGGCTTTACTTATCCCATGTTTGTGAGGGGAAGGGAGCTCGAAAGTTCGTAGTTTGTTTACAGCTGCACAACAAGGTGATTAACAAGTAATGCTCTACCTGGTGAGTTTATTATTGTTTGAATTAACTACTTCTCGATTATTTTATCAAAACATGTCTAACACAATGAATATTTATACTTTTATTGCAGTTATTAACCCATTTTTTATTGCTTGCCTGCATTTTTTCATGAAGACGCGATGCCAGGATGCTTTCATAATTTAATGTGATCAATAATGTTTTAGTTTAAGCATGCTCTGATCATATTACAAAAGGATGTTCTTCTGTTTTGTAATATTTCTCACAAAGTAAAAAAAAAAGATGGTGGGTGGCTAAAAAAAAAACCTTATCAGCCAGTGTTTTTCAAATGTTACGCTTAACATTGTGGTTATGTGTTTATGTGTTGTTCTAGTTATTCTGCGCACAGAGCTCATAAATAGCTCATTTATGGCATTCTTTCTTAGATTATGTGTTCCAGAAAAACGTCTCCAGGTGGATTGGAAAGCCACGGAATTCATTCCTTGAGGGTTCTGCTTGCACTCTCTATCTGCCGCTTGATAGCTGGATACTCTGAAGAAGAAAGGGCTCGCGACTTGATGCTTAAATATCCACTAATTGATGGGTAAGCGAAGTAGGCTATACTGTCTATTTAGATCACAAGTAAGAAATAAAAAAAAAAAAAGACTAAGATCAAATTAAAATGATTCTCCATCTGTTCCTCTGCTGTAATGTTTCTTGGCCTGCCAGTCATAATGACCTCGCTCTCAAGCTGAGGATCCTTCACAACAATCGCCTGAGCATGGTTGACCTTCATAATGTCAGCCAAGTGGCCACGGACATCTCCCGTCTCCAAGCTGGCCATGTGCAGACACAGGTATTCCGTGTGCTGTGTTAACATGTAAACTGCACCATTTAGTGACATTTTGAATCTTTTGTGACCTCAAAAGCGCCTAAAATGTGTCTCTTGTTCTGATAACCTGGTCCCCTTTGTCAGATGTTTGCAGTCTATGTACTGTGTGGGGCCCAGAACAAGGATGCTGTGAGGCTGACTCTGGAACAAATAGATGTGGTCAGACGTATGTGCACCGAGTACCAGGACTTTGAGCTTGTCTTATCTGCTCAGGGTAAAGGTCCATTCCATCCATAGTAGAAGCACAGGTTTGGTTATTGTTTTAAAATGTTGTTTGTTTTTAATTTGCATTTCACCAACTTGTAGTTGCTCCATCTTCATAACTGGACAAACACTTTGTTATAAAGTTAGAGACTTTTTCCATTGCACTAACTTTATGATCATACAGCATTAAAGCATCTTGAATGGAGGGAATTATGTGTGTATATATTCTACTCATGTGTTTGGATTTGCAGAGCTGAGAAACTCTATGATGAGACATAAAATGGCCTGTCTGATAAGTATCGAGGGAGGCCACTCCATTGACAGCAGCCTTCCAACCCTGCGGATGTTTTACCAGCTCGGAGTCCGTTCCATGTCCCTCACGCATACCTGCAATACTCCCTGGTAATGGAAGATGCGTAATAAATTAGATGTTTTCTCTCTTATGTAGGACACCAGACTCATTTAGGTGTTGTTGTATTTGCAGCGTTAATAACAGTGTATTTGTTTTATTACAGGGCAGAATCATCATCAAATATCTATGATTTCTTTAAGGATAGACAGAATAAAAGTTTGACACAGTTTGGAAAGGTAAGCTTAAGCAACTTGTTAGCTGCCGCTGTTTCTTCCACAAGATTTCACACATATAATCAATATTTTTAGATCATCCTGCACAATGGTGTGATATCTAGCACAGTCACCTCACAGCAAGAAGGTTTGAGCCTTTCTGTGTGGATTTTGCATGCACTCCCTGTGGATTCTCTTCCTGTGATGGACTGACTAAAACAAACCCTTTAGCTTGTGTAGATCAGTGTTGTTAAAGAGTGTAATGTAGAAAAGTCATGATATGTTTTATATTCAGGTGATTTTCTGAACTGCAGTTTGGGACTTCCTTGATAGCTATCTGTATGAGAATATGTGTGTGTTTGTACCTCACTTGGTTTGACTTCCTTCCTCTCTTTGATAAGGCTGCTCATTTGTTTCAAATGTGTTTTTCAGGCTGTGGTGGAGGAAATGAACAGGTTGGGTATGATAGTGGACCTTTCCCACACCTCGTGGGATACAGCTTTGGACGTGCTACAGCATTCCAAAGCTCCTGTCATTTTTAGCCATTCATCATCCTTCTCCATCTGTAACCATAGCCGCAATGTACCTGACTGGCTGCTGCGTAAACTGGTGAGAACAATAATCTGTTGATTGGTTTTTTGCCTACATAATTACTTGACTCAATAATTGTCTGATAAGTCAGTTTAATTATTAAATATTTTATCCTAATTTAAATATTTTTATCTAATAATTCATGTTTATGTCTCCTCATTTTTTAGTTAATTTACCTTCAATCTCACCATATGCCCCACCCGCCCCCCGACTATTTTGACACACAGAGTAGTATTAAAATGTCTAATTTTTGTTAAGCTTGTCATTTATTTAAAATAATATAATCATCAATTAACTTTAATTAATTGTAAGATAAAGAAGCTACAATTACCTAAGAGAAAAATATTTCACACTACTAATATTTTCCATGAGAAAAAAATAAAAATTATAATGTGTAAATCTGTAATCAGAAATTGCATGCTATTCTAAACGTTCACCAATGTGAATTACTTTCATCATGCAACAATAACTGAAGAATAACATTTCCGTTATATGTTGAATGGTTAATATAGTATTAATAAGGAGGAGTTTACCTGGCAAACTACATTTTAAAAATCCTCTAAAGGTCTTGAGTTCTCTCTATTTTCACATGATTGATTGGTTATCAGTAAGTTAAAGATAGTTGTCTAACCTTTTAAAACATAATGAAAATCAGCATTTATGCATCCCATAATACACTTTCACAATGTTGTGAAGAATAGGCATCAATAGATCCCGGTCTGCTAAATGAAACAGATTCTACTCTGACATACAACAGTCAGGAAATTGACTGAATACATCTGGTTACAATTTTAATTTCACAACTTTAGGTACTAAACACTCACACCCATGTGGCTTGATTTGGATCATTAGTTCTCATTTGTTGTTCTTATTCTGTTCTGGTTGGTTGTAAATTTAATATGTACCACAAATGTTACGACAGTAATTTAATTTAGCCAATTTACACACTACTTGAACATACTTAAAAAGTAAATCCAAATAACAACAAGAGTTTTTATTCTTGGAAATCAAAGTGTACAAACACTTTCTAATATTTGTATTATGTCAATATTTATTTAAGGCTTACCATGGTGCTATGAGGTAATGATCAAGAAATCATCCACCAATCATAGCAAAGTTATGAAAGCAAAGTTATGAATGACTTTTTTGTACATATAAAACTCATTGTAGCATCCTTTTGATCATCTGTTTAGCACATGCTTAAAGTATAACATTATTGAGGACATCAGACCGTCAGTGCATCATAATTGTTTATATTTACATAGCTAAATCAAGTGAAGAAAATGACTTAGGCAGATTCACTTTGTTGATAATTTCACTTAATAACTTCAAATACTGTCCAATCAGATAACAGAGGAGACACTTAAAGGAAGAGTTATTAGTATCAACTTGCTACTGAGGGCCTGGGTAGTACAGGATAAGCTTATCTTCCTCCTTCACAGTTGCTATATGCAGGCATACTTCTGATTGTACCACAGGCTTCTTCCTGCATGAGCTGCAACACAGGCTGACATAAGACACTCACCAAATGTTTTCTACATTTATTCTTTACAACTACAAGTTAATGTAAACTAATTAAAAAAGAAAAAAAAAAAAAAAAAAACCTTACACTTTAGGCGATAATTCTCTTGTGATAAGATTCAGCAATGTCACTGTGCATGTTTTGATTTTTAGAAGAAGAATGGAGGGATGATCATGGTAAATCTGTATAGCCGTTTCATTTCCTGCAGCAGGGAGGCCAACATCTCTCACGTGGCTGGTAAGACTACTACCACTAATGGATATGTTGTTACTACCTACAATGTGTTACTTCTTCTTATACCTCATTTAAATTCTGGTTTCAATTGTCCTTAACAGACCACTTTGATCATATTAAAAAGATTATTGGAGCAGAGTCAATAGGAATTGGAGGCGACTTTGAGGGTGCGGAAAGGTATGAAATGAATATTTGCATACACAACATTCAGCTACTTGCAAACTGCAAGTTAAAGGCAATATGTGTGAAGTTTGCAAGTAAAATCTTTAGCAGCTGTCATAGAGATTTTGTGCTCATAAGTGGGAATATTGATGGATAGATCAAAGTCAATACCTGCAGAAAAGCATGCTTTTGTTAAGGTCTCTAAACAACATATTTGAGAGACTGCAATTGAACATGATCGATTGTGCTTTTGTTTGCTTGTCATGATATCAGCAATTTGACAGTCCAGCTCTCAACTGGCTGAAAATTGTTGGGGAAAAAAAACAAATCAATAAGTTTATTATTCTAGCAGTCATGCCAAGTTTTGTTTAGTTATTTTATATTCCAAACACACATTCTGTTCTAAAAAAAAAGAAAGAAAAATGTTTATAATGAAATTCTAATAGATTATTACCCTCAAACCTGATAAATGTATTTATTTGTTTTAAGAATGAAAAATAAAATTCTATTTTTGATTATTTTTTTTTCTTTGTGTGTGTGTGTGTGTGTGTGTGTGCTTTGGGTTCATTAACAGTTTTCCCAAGGGGTTAGAGGACGTGTCAAAGTATCCTGCTCTCATCCAGGAACTGCTGAGAAGAAACTGGACGGAGGACGAATTGGGAGATGTCCTACGAAGGAACTTTCTGCGAGTGTTTGAGGAAGTAGAAAGGGTCGGCAAACAAATAAACTGTCCTTAGGAGAAAGAAGAGAATTAGATTTCTGAATGGATTTTTAGCCATACTTGTGCCCCCACCCCTCACCCCAAACAAAAAACCTGTAATTATATAGATTAATGTTAACATATATCTGACAGTATGTTGTATTTTATGAAGTTTTTTACATTCTGGACATTTTCTCTTATGCATAAGATGTATGTAGATATTGTGGAAAATATTTTTTAAAGACAAGATATACAAACAAAAGACGGAATATTTTACATAATATATTTCTTCCTTCATGTTCTCTAGGTCCGTGATGAGTTGCATTCAAGCCTGCCCAGTGAGGTCCAGATTTCCATGGAGGAGGTGCAAAATTCCTGTAGACTGGTCCTCAGGCCCCCTAACCCGAGACAAGTGCAAGCTGTGCAAAGCCCATCCTCTGCAGCAGAACCAGGTTTCCTAATCCTGGCCTCAGTTTTGATGCTATCAAGAATTTTATTTTGATCAATTTTCAGAAACACAGTTTTGTGTCATTTTTTTAATTCCCACTTTAAAAAAATAAAAATAATTAGGTTTAGATGTGGCTCATTACATCCCATTATATACCTTAAAAAGCAAAGGGGATTCAGTCCTTTTTTTAAAAGAAAAAAGAAGCAAGTATTTGCCTCAGTTTTCATATATATTTAAATGTATTCAAATGTATATATCATACAAATATAAAAAATGCATTGCTTCCGTGAGATGTATTTCATAGTTTATTAGTTAAGTATTATTTTTTTGCAGAAGTTGTTGCATTTTTTATACCCCTGGTAAAATAACAAGGATAAGTATAAGATTGATAAATATAATACAACAAAAAGCACAGTAAATTTGTTGTCCTTGCTAATTTGATTTGTATTATTTACATGCAAGAAGCCTTAACAAAAAAAAATAGAGTTCATCAGACTAATGTAAACAGACCATTTATGAAGCACTTATCTGTTCGGCATAGATTTTAGCAAAGCACTGTAATAAAGAGTTGGATGGACAGTTTAACAAGCACTTTCTTTTATCTATACTGGATAATGTGCAAAATTTACAAAATGTTTTGAAACATTTTAGTATGCATTACAATAGGATGCTGATAGTTTAACTTTTTTTTATTTCAGTACTTGTGCATACAAATATCTCTCAGCTATTTCTCCAGGAGCAGCAGACACATAAAGCAGCAGTTTCCAAACTTGCCTTACTCAGCAGCAACATTGGAATTTCCTTTAGTTAGATCAAAAGATGGTTCTGTTTATATATTTATGGAGTTATACCATAGATGTGTAAAAACTGTATTCCCTCAGCTTATGAATAGTGCAGACACGTTTAACAGTTTATGGTGACAAAATCTGTTTAATTGGACCTTTTTCCCATCTGTTTTTTTATGGCATGCAGTTAAAAAAAAGAACAAATGAAAAACATCTTGGTCTTGAAGAAATATTTAGTCAGCGCAAAACAACAACAACGTTTTAGTGCATAAGTTCACCTAAAATACTGATTATTACAGGAGAAAGCCTTGGTATTACTCGAAATATGCCTGTATAGCTTAAAGTTGCTATCTCTGATGCTGGGTTTATGTAGTAACACATGTGGTAACAGTTGTATCATCAAGTAATATTTAATACTACGGCAACATCTTAAATAACTACTTTAACAGAAAACGAATGATGCTAGATGCTCTAAAGTACCATAAAAACACCATACAGGTATTTATTATGTGTGAACACAAAGTCACAGCTATAACCAATAAAGTAAGGAGAAATCACTTTAAGCCTTTATTTTAGTTCGTAAGTAAGGCATTTGTATCTATAAAGTCTAAAAAAAATCTTGTCTAAATGTTTTTCTACCTTTCTTTTTTTTTCTTGCATCACAACATGTACATTTTACCAAAATCATATATTAAAAATAAAAAAAAAAAACAGTTGCTTTAAGACATCTTTATAAAGTCGATCCTAAACCAGTGTACCCAACATCAAGCACTGTGGTAATTACCTGCAGTGACATTGTGTCTAAACTCATTGGGGAATTTTTTGGAAAAAATAAATAATATAATAAATAAATAAAACTATGCCATGAGAAAATAATCAGCTTCTTTAGAATAAAAATGAATGATGAAATGTTCATGTATTCAAACAAATGCATACAACTAATGGATGCTCATGTTGCAGTTGTGCCAGGCCGTAGCATATAAGTTATATCTTAAGGTTCCAAAATGACCACATCTCTTTACCTTCCAAACATTGCATCATATCATACCTGCATTTTGCAACACTTGACGCTATCTTCAATATAATTTTTTTTCTTCTTTGCATATGTCATATCTGGTGGCATTAATCAAACCGTTATTCAACAAATCCATTTTGGATCTTTGTCCTATGTGGTATTTTCTAAAGTTCTTTAACTTTTCTTCAACAGTTTTTACTTTGTTAGGTTTAGATATTTAAAATAATGATAATTAAAAACATGGCCAGGTGTAGAAATGACTAAATAAATAGTTTGGGATAGCCATCATTTCGACTCCGCCCTTAAAAACAGCTTCCTTTCTAAAATTTCAGAACTGTAATTATTATACTAACACTTGTATGAGTTTGTGAACAAACAGCTATGGCACATTCTGAAGTGAGACTTTGCTGTTACTGTCTTTAAATATAGATTACTTATTCCATGTCTGACCTATGCTTATAAAAATAGGTTGTTTTTTTTTAACAAATCCAATACTGATTTACAAGGAGAAAAGTAAAAGTATTCCTTTGTAATGATTAAACAGGTAGATACGCACATTTATGTATCAATATTCTACAAGAATAGAATGAACCTCTTTTGCACTGAAAAAGCTACAAAACATTGCAGGTGGAATGTATTTTGATGAAGCAAAAGCTGTTGCACAACAGCTCCTGACTGGTCATGAGTAGATTGTGATGACCTCCCGGCCCCCTCCTCTCACCAGCAGCACTCTCTCCAAGCCTTCAGTCAACACTTCCAGAAACTCCATATCTGAGCGATAAGTTAGGGAGGTCAAAGCAGGTTTCAAATATTCACACTCTGCATGTCGGTTGCAGCGCCAAACAGATTTTCTTGATCCTAAAGGATACAGTTTTCATCTCCATCTGCATTGCGAGGTGGCCCTGGCATGTTGAGCAGCACTAATCGAGCATCATGGGACCTATTGACGATGACTTCGTTCAGCTTCACAGCAGTATGCATTCGTCTCACGTTGGACTGATCCCTGCAAAGCGGCAAAGTAGGGCAGGTTAATTGCTGCTATGAAGTCACGTATTTGGAGTGTTTAAATGTAAGTTTTCATGATTTCCAACCGAGGTGCATTCAAAATGAGTATGTAAGATATTTAACATATTGTACTTAAAGAGCAGAACTGCAACTGACTCACGGTTTTAGGCTCATGAGTTCTCTGAAGTTCTCAGGAGCATTATTGTGGTTTCTCTTCTCAGCTTCACACTTCTCTTTAGTCCAGGTCATATGAACCTTCTCTGGAAGGACTTCCACCGCTTCCTCTTCCTCATCGGAGTATAGACTCCCCATGCGAACCAAAGAGTGTCTGTCTTTAACCAGCTGGGCCTGCAGGTGCCATGGAAGATTACAAAGGCTGGACTTGTCATTTCCCTCTCAATACGGTTCATATTTGTAAACACGACTACATTTTTAAACTCCATAAGTTTTTCTGGCTTTTTATATTCTGTGGTTGCCATTTTTTTTTAGATTTTCAGCGTACCTCTCTTTGTCTTTCTGCACTGGAGAGTCTCATTTGCCTTAACATCTGGGACCTCTGCTCCATCATTAATGTTCGCTCGTAGGTGTAAGCCGAGATGTCACTGTCGTGCTGAAATCCCATTCCAGATACATGATGTCAGCCATTAACACAAAACAAACATATTCATTATGTTATAATGCCTCCAAATATTTTTTTTCAAAGTTGTCAGACATAGTGGGATAGCTATCTTTTTAGTTTAATTTTTTTTTATAAATACTTCTGTTGAAACAATAATTTGCACTGAATTCTGTCAGGATTAAGCTTGCTTTTTTCAGCATTGTTACTACTGAATTTCACTATCTGTCACATCAGTAGTGATGTAAGAGGAACTCTCACCATCTCCACCACTTCTACTTCTGCTTCTATTCTAAGCTGATAAAGGAATGTGGCCAGATCTTTCTTCATCTGGATGCTGTTGTCGTCCATCTGGGCCACAGTGAAGATGCGCATCTTGCATTTCCTCCAGACCTAAAACACAAAAGTCAATAATAGTGTATTTAAAGGTGTACGTAATCACTTGCACACATTTACTGTAATATAACAATATCTCACATAGAGAATTCCTGGAATAATACAAACCTAAAACTAGATTTACTGAGTGTCTTCTTGAAAGCTATTTCAGTTTGTATTAATGAAAAAAATGTGTCCTTGCAAGAATAAGTAGAAACACAACTTTGAAAAATAATGTAATAACTAAAATAAGAAGAAAAAACACCAACAATGTACCGGTAAGTGCAGCACAGCAAGTTTACTTACCTTGTGCTGTTTAAGCAGGAAAGGCAGCAGCATTAGCATCCCTCCATCATGGACAATCCACCACACATCAATGTTGCCATCTGTGAAGCGTTCATGGTTGCTTGGATAGAAGGACACATTTTTGGGCACCATGAGGGCCAGGTGAGCAGCTGTGGTGCAGCGGACTGTGTCTGATTGGTGATGAAAACACACTGGCTGAGACACACATGAATACAACTACTGCATTTCAGGAAATAAGGTCAGATAGAAATCTCACTGCACAATGTATTCAGTGCAAAATCTATTGCAAGCCAGCTGTAGATCTATTATCCTGGAAAGCATTGATACCTCACAATAATTTGTTTATCGCAATAATCAAGTTGACTGAGCTTTTTTAACCATTATGTTGTGGGATCAGCTTTTCATTAGGTCACTTACTGATGAAAGTCTTCCAGGCTCGAGGGTCCTCGCTCTGTCTCCAGCCATATGGCCAGCCCATCACCACAGTGTTGTGTTTCATCCCTCCAAGACCACAAGACTGGATCAAATGGACAATGCCCTCCCGCACCTTCGTTGCCACCACAACTTGGCAAAAACCTTTGACCCGCTCAATCTCCATCATGTTCTTAATGGCCTGGAGGATTGAACATTAGTTCAATTAACATTGTGTCATCATTTCAGTTATTTAATAAGCAAACCATTTCATCCAAAATGTTGTAGAAACTATTATGCTTTAGTACAATAATCCTGTTTTGCTAATAATAGGAGTCATACCATTTGATCAAAATGTCAAAAATGCTGAAATAAATTAACAAAAAATAAAAGCCCACAAAAATGCAATGTACTGCATGTTTTTCTCACTATGTTTTTCAAACGACAAAAGGTTTTTCATCTGTAACAATTGGCAGTCGCACAGTCAGCAGCACTGTACGAGAGAGAACAATGCACCCCTTTCCAGAATTTACCTGTTCAGCTGCCTGCATTTCCCCGTAGCTGTCTAGGAAGTTACCCTGGATAACAGAGCCAACAATAGTCAGACCCTTCCCTGCCTTTAGCTGTGAGGCAAAGGTGAGCATTCGGGGATATTTTACATGGAGGTCTTCATCCAACTTCAACAACACCAACAGCTGAGGCCTGCAGTGCACAAATCACAAGGTTTTTAATAAATGCTGATCCCCAGTCATTACCCATTGTTTGTTACTGTATTTAAATTAAACATTTCTGTAGATCAGAAAGCTTGCCATACACTAAGTTTGTACAGTTGTTTCTGTCTTTTTTCTCCAATGTAAATTAGACCACACATAAGTAAATAAATAACCTTCACATTTCTGCCAAGATGATCTCAGTTTGGATCAATTTAGTGCTTAGTGGGGTTTTAAGTAAAACAGTTTTTCAGCCTAATGTCTGTTTTTGTTCTTTGTTCTACATTCAAACTGCTTTGATAAGCAGTGATGGTGTAGGAGGAGTGCTACTTAAATGTTGTCATACTAGCTTAGCAGAAAAGCTCAAACCAGCGCGGCCTTCCAGAGAAACATGACTCGTGGTTAGCATAGACAGCTGAGACAGTGTCAACATCTATTTGTTCTCTCAAACTAATCTTTGACAAACAACTAATTTCTCTATTGGTATTCTAATTGTTTGCTTTAATTAGTAAACAGCAGTCTGAAAAACCATATGTAATGAGTTAAAACATTTCTAAAAGCGTGATAACTGACAAAACGAGTGGTGCACTTAAACCTTTTCGGTTCTGTTTTACACCCACAAAATGGTGCTTACTCCTGAATTCTTCTCATAGCTAAACACAGATGTGAAAAATCCAACTTTCAAATTGGACTCCTTGAAAAAAAAACCCAAAAAAAACAACCCAAATAAGTGGGTTTATGAGAAAACACTTGCAGCGTCCACTGCTTGTATGGCCTCACCTCCAGTTCTTGGTGTGTGGAGGTCCAACCTCTAATCTCAACAGAGCATACCGTGCAGCACTAAGAGACAGTCCTCTTATACCATCTCCCCACTCCTTCTCTGCTCTAAGTTTGTTTGTGAAAGATAAATAGAAGAATTAGATGCAAATAGATTAGGAACAAAGATGAACAGAGACAGTCCTGACATAGACACATTCATCCTCACAACAAATAGAATCAGGACATCGAATCCATCCATACGTACCCCTGGTACTCAATGTACTTGTAGATCATCCCAGCAATCCCCATGGCTACTATAGCATAGTACCAAGAGGATATGAACATAAGAGCCAGACACATGCTCATACCAAGGAATGATAGAGCCCTGTGGGTGTAACACATATCAATCATATGAAAATATTTGCATAGCAAGAAATGCTGCCACACCATGGTTTTTGTAAAGAGCTTTAACACATTAACATGTCTTTTAAAATACATAAATAGGCAACATCTTTACCCACCAGTGGTAGTATTTGAACCTTGGCCTCCAATTTGGTGTTCGTAAAAGAGTCTGCACTGCACAGGCTAGGTTTACAAAGAGATAGCACATCAGGAAGAACCTATTGAAAAGGAAAACATCAGAACATAACATCCTGAGTAAATAACCTAGGAATGCATATATGTGAGAAAGAAATATGAGAAGTAAATTTGAAGTTGTTGTTGAAATAAGACCAGCCTGTTTGTGTTGTATGTGTAGGTTTTATGCTGTATGTGGCAATGGCAGGTGTTTATAAGGTAAGTTTACATAGAAAGGATGGGAGCCACCATGTCCAGGGAGGCGATAAGAATCCCCAGCTCAGCTATGAGGGCAGTCAGCAGCAGGGCCCATGTAGGCTCTCCATTAGTCTTTCCGTGACCAAACACCTACAACAAAAATTCAAAACTCTCTAATGCATCAATGCAAATCAACTTATATTTAGCTGTACTGTATATCATATTCAAATATACTTGCAAGTTAAATATTTTCCAAAGAAAATGTTTGTGGCACAACATATTCAGAAAAAAGTTGATGTTATTTTGTATCTTTTCAAGATAATCAAATGTAATGTAAGTTTTACTGTCTCACCCTTAGGAAGGGAATGATGTTATCCTTGGCAATAGCCTGAAGAAGTCTTGGAGCCCCAGTAAGGGACTGCAGGCCTGCTCCAATAGTAGAGAAAAAAGAGCCAATAACAATAACCCATGGAGATGGCCAGGACAGAGTCCCCACAACAAGGTTTCTCTCAACCGCATCTCCAAACCTGTAAGTAAATTATGTTGGTGTATGACTGGTTCTTATGACCATGTAATACATATTTGGTTTCCTCTTAGATTAACATAAACATTCACATAAAATGGATGGTAAACCAGGAGAATACAAAGAAACTTACTTGTCCCTCAGGACTACCCCTTCTATACAGGCCCCAAACAGGATTACAGAACTTATATCTGAATACAAGAGGTCAAGGAGCTGCAACTGGCACCGTTTCTAAAATAAGACCATTTACTGTGCTGTTTTTACACCAAAAAAATGCAGGATACAAACAAGTGAAGTAGTAGAAATAGCTAAGATAGTTCCCACAGGGATGGACTTCTGAGCATCTCTCAGATCACCGGATCTGTTGGAGCCTGCCATGATACCTGCAAAAAGGAGACGGAGGACAGGCCCAAAATGTTAAGCAATGTTAAGCAGTGCCCCCCTCTGGTTGAAACACAAGCAAGAGTAAAACCCTTTGTATTTATTGTAACTCACTCACACATTTCAATAAAAAGCTTTATTCAATATTAAAAATGAGAACATATCTGCCAAATGGGGAAAAAACATTTTGAAGCCTAATACTGTATAAAAATTGTGACTAAAAAACTTAATGAAAATATCAACAGTCAAATTTTGTGAGTGAAGTTGGTAGCACGATACCTGTGGCAGAAGGGAAAAAGATTCCCACCAGAAGCGTGAAAGATGTGGCAATATCCGCTGACACATAGTTTATAAAGTGCTCCATAGTACTGTGGGCATCCATCGATGGCAACCCTGCCTTCTCCAAGATCTCCCCTTTCTGCAGGTAGTTGCCCCACATGTTTTCTTTTGCAGAAAGGAAAGAGAACAATCAGGTTGACATTAGATTATTATAAAATGAGAGTATTATTAAACTGTCTCTGTAGTTCAGAAATATAATACAGTACAGTTTTAATTCAGAGGTTTTAAACATCTCAATTATGTTTTATGACAAATCCTGAAAGTTTGGTTTAACAGGTAAAAACTATATTCCACCCACAGCATGCAATTCCTTTTTTAACTACTTTTCAATTTTTACCTCTGATAATCCCACTGCTCAGTCCTGGGATGGCTTGTATTTCTGTCACATTGTTCTGGATAAAGTAGTCATCACACTGGGCATTGCTTATATTTCCGGGCAGACAGAACTTATCCCACAGCTTACTGGGTTCTGTCGTGTTCTCCTTTATAATAAACTTTGCACACACATCAAAACTTTGATCTCTCACCAAAGTCCTGTTGCCCAACATGCAGATCCTGCAGCAATAAAACAAACACAAGTCTAAGTCATTCCATTGTTAACCCTAATCATCTCCTTCAGTGATGTCATCATCAACATATGGTTTTTATTTTATCAGAATTACTAACAATTAATTCAAAGGTTTTTTTTCCACATAGAGTAATGGTGATGGAAAAAAAAACTTCACTGTAGGCAAGTAATTTTCACAGCATAGGAAAAATCAAACAATGTAGAAAAACTATGCAACGGAAGTGATGACATACTGCAAAATCAGCATTCTTGTCCAAAACCCACAAGGCTGTTTTTACATAAAGGGATCTCATAATTCCCACCCCATCCTATCCGGTGTCCAAACAAGCTTATTTTTACAGAACTTACGGGAATTCTGGTGGATGAGTCACGGATTTGATTGCCCCAGCATAGATGGAGACAATTGAGATTATGACACAGGCCAGAAAGAGAGAAGCCAACTTGTTGACATACTTGACTCCTACAAAAACCACTACAGCCATCAGACTGAGGCATAAAGAACCATAAACTCGCATGTTGTTGAGCAAAGCACTGTCATTTCCCAGGTGATCGGTGGCCTCAAAGATGGCCGCCTTAGGGACCAGATATTTCTAAAGAGGAGAGAAACAAAAGTGGTGGATTAATGCATATAAAATCTATGTAGAATAATGTAATGCCTAATGTGCCTGATTCTATATTGTGTCTTATACAAATTTATTATTATATTTGCTGCTGCCTATCCAGGACTGGCCAGGACTTTCTTAAACGTTTTTAATCTTGAAGGATTTTTTTCTGGTTAATTCAAAGGTTGAAAAAGTGCTAAATAAAACTGAAGTGAGTATTTCTTCATTTAATTTCACTATGAACTCATTCAAAATGGTCAAATGATTGCATTGGTGCATTTTAAAAGTTCTCTATCATAATTTATATATATATACATATATATTTATATATA
>JBAMHX010000001.1:25477172-25489957 GCA_037177515.1 Pseudomugil tenellus
TATATATATATATATATAAAATCAGATAGAATATGTGTTGAAAAACGCTCACATAGTCTGAACTGTAACGTCACCTCAAGAGTTCCATAGACTGAAACTTTATTTTGCTTATAAATTTTTCAAAGCTGTACTTTGAAACACGTTCTGTATTAAAACTGCCTTATTTGGTAGAACAGTAATGCTTGATAAATGTTGCCCTGCTTCCTGATTTACATCCTGGGTTTGCGTTGAAGGTTTGCTGGATCTTAATCTTTCTGACTTTATTTCCAGCTACTGTATTGTGTCACGGATATATTCACTTTTACTGCTTTTATTAATTTTAACTGTTGATAAGAGTAAATACTCTTCTTTCATAAGTGAATTTATTTCACATACAGTATATACCATTATATATACCAGTGTACTATAGCTACTATATACAGTATATGTGTGTGTGTGTGTGTGTATGTGTTAAGCATTATATTTTAACGGATATAAAGGGGGACATGTCAACAAACTGACCAAGAATATTTCAATGGCTCCCAGTATGTACATTGCTGAAGCAAATGTGGTGCCCAAGTAGAAGCAGAGCCCCACAGCTCCTCCAAACTCTGGACCAAGTGAGCGTGAGATCATGAAATATGCCCCTCCAGCTATTAAGAACAAAAAGAAAGAACCAAAAAGTAAAAACAGTTGTCATACACAAAAAGCCTCTACACATCTCAGAGTCTTTATCACACACAGTGGACGTGATGTACATTTTTATTAGTCCTAAGATGAAGGGTAAAGAAAGAAAAGTGTCTCCTTTGCAGTTCAGAGTAGTCAGGGGAAACTGTATGAAAATTCAATGGGGGGCTATAATGATGTCTTCTCAGCTGTGTCAGATTCATGAAATAGGTTTTTATAGGAAAGTTGAAAAAATAATCAGTGCAGGGTCAATGAATGACGAGACCTTTATAGTGAAGAGAACAGAGCATTACCTGGAACAACACCGTTCGTAGCAATGGCACTCATGGATATGGCTGTCAGCATTGTCTACAACAGAAAGAATAAAAATGATAAACTAACTGTTTAGGATGAACACAAAGTCAAACAGGCTCCTTTAGGATTTGTTTGTGATTTATGTTTTTTTTTTTATTCTTCTTTACATCTGTAATGCTTTTGATGTTTTTATATGTAGTACTTTGAATGTATACAGGAAAAGTGCTATACAAATAAACTTGCCATGCCTTAATATCCATATGTCACTGAAACAAATCCCAGCTTTCATCCAATATAAACTGATCCTACTTATCCCCGAATGCGGAGTGTTGGGGATATAATGGTTTCGCCCTGACCACTGCCGCCACATCCACTGCTGGATATCCTTCATGTGAGCGAGATAACACAAACAATTTTCACAAATGGATTTTAATACTCAGTATACCAGTTTAGGTCCTGTATCAAATTTCACAATATTTGGATTTATGGTTTCTCCACCAGGTGGCATTTTATTCACAAAAAATCAGATTTTTGGCTATATGTTTGAAACTATTTTCTCATTGACCTCAAATAAAATGCGAATAAAAGGTAATGACCTCAGGATGCATCCTGTTCTGACATCATACCAGGCTGGTTCAAATTTTCTACACCAGGTGGAGCTTTGTGACTGAACATGTGCGTCTTCATATTATTGTATTGTGTCTATTTGAGGATTGGGGGTGTTCAGGGATATACCCCTAGCCGTCGCTTGCAATGGCATAGGCCTTGTTTGGCATGTATAACCTGCCTGGAGATGAGCAGCTATGTAAAAAAGCTATGACACTTATATCAAAAATCAAATTGATGTTACTTGCAGTAAAACTTTATGCTGTCCATGTGACTGTTTGGATTTCATAGACTATTTTAGTAATGGAGGCTGCATGGTAGTTAGAGCTGCAGCTTAATGGCAAGCAGGTTGACAGTTTGAATCTCGGCTCGGACAGTAGCTTTCTATTCAAAGTTTGCATGTCCTCCCCATGCTAGCATGGGTTCTCTCCGGGTACTCCGGCTTCCTCCCACCATCCAAAAACGTTAGGGTGATTGGTCATTCTTAATTGTCCTTAGGAGTGAATGTGAGTGTGCCTGGTTGTTTGTCTACTCGTTAGTCTCTCTGTGATGGACTGGTGACCTGTCCAGGATGCACCCTGCCTCTCACCCAATGACTGCTGGGATAGGCTCCAGCTACCTACAACCCTGAATTGAATGAAGCGATTAAGAAAATGGATGGATTTCAGCAACAACACCCTGGCCTGCATTGGTGATAGAAGCAACTTAGTGTGTATCTGTGTAACATTTGTGCAAATACTAACGCATGAGCAGCACATAAGGACAATGAGGAGGGACTGTATGATGCCAGCCATTCCCACAATCCACGTCAATCTGAGGAAAAGGATGACGCCAAAGATGTTCTGGAGACACGGTAGGTAAACTCCCATCAGAGTGCCCATGTTGGGTGACTGGCAGAGACAGAGGATTGAAAGAACAGAGCAAGGGTAATGAGAGAGAGCGGAATATTGAGCATGACATTACAGGAAACTAGTGTAGTGATCGTTAGTATTGATTGATGTACTTTTAAAAGGTCAGTCAATCATGTTATCAGGGCTTTGCTTGTATCCAGGTCTTACATGGGAACAGAATTAACTGCAGACTGTTCAAGGTCACACTCTATCAACAAGCCTTAATAACTTTAATAAGAAGGTAGGTAGAAATCCAGCAGTGCAGTATAATGTTTCAAGGCCGCAAAGGTCGAGTGTACACATGAAAACAGTAAGGTATATGTTCCCTTGGTCCTGCATAACTACTAACCTTGGGGGTCTTCCTACGAGAAGCCTCAGCACTCTCTTCTTCTTCATGTTCCTTGGCCCCCTGAGTAATGTTGGTGTAGTTGACCAAGCGGCTGAGCAGAGAAGATACCTTTGGTCGGATGTCCAGCTCTTCCTAGAAGAAGAGGCAATATTAAACACATTTTCTGGTGAATTTTACGTAACCATTTAATTAAAACTGTAAAGTAAAATATCAGACCTCAAACAAGGCCAGGTTCCTGTCATAGAAATCATTTTTTTTGCCAGAAGTATCAGCACTGTTGAGAAAGGGGCTGTCCTCTTTATGATTTTCATGTCCTGTTGAAATGAGCAAGAAAACAATCTGTTAACATTGGAAAGGCCACAAATGGTATTAAGTATTAAAACAAGTATCTGTTTGCAAAGTGGCTACAACATAACTGTTGCTAGTTTGCATTGAAATAAGAACATCTCATTTGCTTAGAAAGAAAAGCAACAAGAAAACATTATATTTGACCTAATTTGAAATCTCAGTCATTAAAGAGAAGATGGAGATCTTCTCTTCTCTATTAGGAGAAATCCCCCTAATGGAGATAAAATTTTCATTAGAGATAAAATAGAGATACAATCTCCATTAAGGGGAAAAAAAAATAAACAAACAAAACAAGCAGCAAGAACGGAAACTCATAAAAGAAAAACTAATTTAATTATTTCATGGTCTTCCTTTCCAGCTTTATTCCGTCACTGGTAATTATAATTGAAAGATCTCCACAATGTCCTAGCAATACATATCAGGCACAATCCACTCAATGAAAGCAAAAAAAAAAAAAAAAAAAATAGGTGGCCAAAATCAGTAAGGCACAACAAAGCAAAGTCCAGGTGATTAACAGGCATGTAATTAGATTTCACTCTCGTTTATTTCTGTTTTTGAAGAATCAGAGAAAGATAAGCACGATGACTGGGGCAGTTTTTGTAGCCCAGCAAACTTTATCACACTCACTCACAGGCATGCACACACCTCATTATTAAGAAATGACCTAACCTTGAGTTATTAGAGCATGTAAACTTCAACTGCGACATTTTGATTACACAGTGAATTCTGCCAATAAAAGCTGATCAACTTACCAACAAGGCATAAGATGAAAACAGTATATTGAAGAAAATTTAAGAAAAAAATAAGCAAAAAAACTTAACTATGCTGGACTGACTTTCAGTGCAGGTCCTCACTCACCTGTGCTCTGTGTCTCACTGCTGGTAATAATGGTGTAGGGAAGCATGGTTATGTGCCGTGTGCAGTGTTCAAGCATGTATGCTCAGTGGTGTAGCTTTGGAAATTGTCGATTGCTATCCAGGAAACTCGGTCACCCAGAGTGAATACTCATTTAGGGGCCTGATCCAACACATGGCGAACAAAGAGTGTGTGTGAGAGAGAGTGAGGTAGAGAGAGAAGGATCTGTGGTCGTTCTTACATGTACATAGACCCAAATATATACACTTAAATATGCATGACGTTGATGCCAAGGCCATCACATACAGAACTGTGCTTAAATTTTGTACGAAAAGACAATTGCAGTCTACTTCTTCATTTTAAATGATTAAGTATGTATGACTGCCATAATAATATCATAAGGCCTGCACTCACGCACATATCTCCAAACATGCACATGCATGTATGCAAGAAACATGTTTCTTGATGAGAATGACAAAGTTCCTGGCCTTGACTAATATTGTATTTAGGTGGTGTTTAGCTCCATCTGCACAGAATACATGTGGAGATGCTTAATTTGGGTGAAAAAAAAAATCACTTTTCTTTTACTATTACAGTAAGATGCACCAAGGCTCAAGTATTCTAAAAACAAATCCAGAAAATTAAAAAAAAAGTTTTATTTAGATGCGTATCATGTTTATAGATTAAAATGTGATCAGTCATAGAATGAAAATAAATTTCTTTTTTATCTGCGAACACTGACATGTCAAGACTGCCCTCTAGTGTTGTTTAAATGCAACAGCACACCGGAGACAGTGGAAGGAGACCTGTTTTTGTCTGTGTCTGTCCAGACACTTTCTTGCAAGGACTTCAGCTCAGTTAGTGGTGCGTTAACATGGGGCTGTGAAGACAGCAGGGGTCTCTAGTTAATAACCTCACATTAAATTTCTAACTGGAAGGATTAAAGATTAACTGGTCTGTTATGAAGGCACATCGGCTTCATGCTGTGTTCACAGAACAGCAAGCTCTACTGCGACATGTAATCAGCCAGAAGAGCAAAGACAGGCATTTTGTAGGAGTGTGTTTGAGTGGAGAGAATTTAATCTGAGAATATCTAAAAACAAAAACTTGACATTTACAGATGTTTACATTTTACATATTGTATCTTTGTTGACATCACAAGTTCTGTTTGTCTGAAAGCAATGTAATGGTGAGACTTGTTGCTTAAGATGCACAAGGAGTTCAGCTCTTCTGCTATCAGCTCTGGGCTCAAATTCTAAGTATCTGAGCTATCATCCATTACATTTTGCTTTAACACTGATATGACCAACTTGACAAAGTTTTGGCAAAGCAAGTATGATAGATTTATAACGCATTTGAATAAAACTACATTAAGATCCTTGTAAAGGGGAAATTCTACATAGCCTAAATCATATCCAAGCTTCTAAAGGGAAGGTATGCTAAAGCAAAACTTTGTGTCTAACCAATCTATCAAAAAAAGATGTAACGTAATATCCATTCATCCATCCATCCATCCATCCATTTTCTACTACTTATCTGGAGTCAGGTCAGGGGAGCACCAGCCTAATTAAAGAAACCCATACTTCCCTCTGCCCGGCCACATTTACCAAATCAATGGAGGGATCCTGTGGCGTTCCCAAGCCGGCTGAGAGATATAATCCCTCCAGCATGATAGGGTCCCCCCGGGGTCTTCTCCCACAGGGACATGCCTGGAGCACCTCACCAAGGAAGCATCCAAAAGATATTCTAACCAGATGACTGAGCCACTTTATCAGGCTTTCCCCAGATGACAAAGACCTATTTCTATCGGGAGAGCCCGGTCACCCTGCAAAGAAGACTCTTTTCAGCTGCTTGTATTCACAATCTTGTTCTTTCAATCACTACCCACAACTTATGACCATATGTCATGGTAGGAAAAAAAATTACCAGTAAATGAGCATTGTATTCCTTTAACTCTCAGCTGTGACGAATTTATGAGTTTCTTCTTAAACAAAATAGTTTCTATTAGAGAAAAAATCCATGATATCCTTCCCACTATTGACGATGTTTCAACTGCAGCAGTTTTAGAGACATCTATAGAATCTGATTTTTGTCCTGTACAGCTCTCAGAATTAGCCAAAATAATAGCTTCATCTGAACCTTCAACTTGTATTTTAGACCCAATCCCAACTAGATTATCCAAGGAAATGTTTTCTTCAGGCAATACAGCTGTACTGGATCTGATCAATGTATCTCTATAAACAAGAAAATAGAGTAATATACCTAATATTGTTTGTACCTCAATCTTTTAAGACAGCTGTAATCAAACCTTTACTTAAAAAACAACTCTTGATCCAGAAGCGTTCACTAATTATAGACCAATATCCAACTTCCCCTTCATGTCTAAAATTCTGGAGAAAATAGTTTCTCAACTATGTGCCCATTTGACCAGAAACAATTTGTTTGAGGAATTTCAGTCAGGATTTAGAGCACATCACAGCACAGAGGCAGCATTGGTGAAAGTTACTAATGATGGCCTCAGATAAAGGACCCCTGTCTGTTCTTATCTTGTTAGACCCCAGTGCTGCATTCGACACCATAGATCACTACATTTTGCTACAGAGGTTGGAACATGTTATTGGTATTAAAGGGACCGCATTAAGCTGGTTTAAGTCATATTTATTTGAAAGATTTCAGTTTGGGGCTGCAAGGTGGTTAGCGCTGTAGTCTCACAGCAAGCAGGTTGCTGGTTCGATCCCCGGCTCGGGCGGTGGCCTATCTGTGTGGAGTTTGCATGTTCTCTCCGGCTTCCTCCCACAGTCCAAAAACATGCACCTTAGGGGTAGGCTGATTGGGCACTCTAAATTGACCTTAGGTGTGAATGTGTGTATGCGTGGTTGTTCGTCTATGTGTGTGGCCCTGTGATAGACTGGCGACCTGTCCAGGGTGTACCCTGCCTCTTGCCAGTTGGCTGCTGGGATTGGCTTCAGCAACCCCGTTTGGGAATAAGGGTTAGAAAATGGATGGATTTCAGTTTGTTAATGTAAATGGTGAGTCTTCCTCACACACCAGACTAAGTCATGGTTTTCCTCAGGGTTCTGTACTTAGACTAATACTTTATACACTATACATGCTTCCCTTAGGTTATATTATCAGACAACATGAAATTAATTTTCATTGCTTTGCAGATGATACTCAGATTTACTTATCCATGAAGCCAGATTAAACCAATCAGTCCATTAGATTACAAAGATGACCTGGGAACATAAGGACCTGGATGACTCAGACAAGACTGAGTTCAAAACCTAGGACAAATTAGTCTAGCTTTGTAATCAATCTGGATGGCATCAATTTGGCTTCCAGTACCACAGTAAGGAACCTTGGAGTTATTCTTGACCAGGATTTGTCCTTTGGCTCAGATTTAAAATAAGTTTCTACCGCTTTCTTCCATCTACGTAATATTGCAAAAATTAGGGATATCCTGTCTCAGAGTGATGCAAAAAAATTAATTCATGCTTTTGTTACTTGTAGACTGGATTAGCAGCTGCAATGTATATTAATTTGTCTTTCCTGTCCTCTCTGACCCCAGCGAGTCAAGGCAGATGGCTGCCTTATCTGAGCCAGGTTCTGTTGGAGGTTTTGCCTCCCTGTTAAAAAGGAGTTTTCCTTCCCACTGTTGCCGCATGCTTGTTCAGGATGGGAGATTGGATCGAAGTCAAGATTCGATGCAATCTTGCTGGTTCCTTATATAAGGCTATTTTTTTCATTGGCCGATCTCTGTGAAGTGCATTGAGACGACATTGTCGTGAAATGGCGCTATACAAATAAAGTTGAATTCAATTGAAATAAAAAACTTTGCCTTCTGGGTCAGTTCCTTCACAACAATCCACTTGTTGATCTCACACTCCATTCTTCCCTCACTTGTGAAAAAGTACTAGAGATACTTAAACTTCTTCACTTGGGTAAGGAGTGACTCCTTTGGATTTGTTGCTGTTGGGGGGTAGTGTTGTGGCAGCATGGAGAAAGTGTTTGCTTTGGTGTGTGTTGGGGTGGGGTGGAGTTGCTAGAATGCTAGTCGCCTTTCTCCTGTCCAGTGGGTTTCTGTGCATTAATATCTCCCACAGAGCTGCATGAAGACTAGGGGAGGGAGTTGATCAGGTGCACGAGTGGCTTGCTGCTATTGGATCTCATCCCTATGGATTTAGTGTGTGGTTGGGACTTGAATTTCATCATGGCAGACATAGAGGCATTTACAGCTGCTCTGTCTAAAAACGCTTTGAATAAATTGAAGAAGGAGCAGTTGTTTGTGAAGAATTATGGGGTTGATATGTCGGATAAATCTTTAAAGAAGAACATTAAGGCCTCTTTGCGGACAGTTTTTATTGAGTTGGGTCTTTTACAGACTGTCTTGTGGAACATGGGTCTGATTTGGAGTCTTGTGAGTTGTCTGTTCCTGTGAAAGGTTTGACAGTTGACCAATGAAAGGAATATGATGTTGCAGTTGGAGCATGACAGAGCTACAAGGAAGTCTGAAATTAGAGGAGAGTTGGAGATGGACCAGTTGCACCAGAAACGGGCAGGAAGTCCTATTGTATCTGCTTACATCTGCTAATTTTTGGTGGTGGCCTCCGTTTAACCAGAGGGTTCCAAATTCAATTTTTGTGTTATTTGAGTGGGTGAGTTAAATCAGGAATTGGTCAGACGGTGAATGTTCCTTTATGCTTCCATGTTTACTGACAAGAAAAGTGCAGGAGGGTTTCTCTGAACAGTCTATAAGGGATAGTTTTTTATATGAACTGTTCCAGTCTGCTTTGCTGAAGGCTCATGAGTAGGTGCCTGAAGTCTTTTGACACCATTTCAGTACTTGGGAAAGGAAATGTGGACATACATCGATGGAGTTTGCATGGGTTCTCACTTTAAACGCTGGTTTTCGACATCTGATGTGACTACATATGACAGATTATGTTATTTAATTGTGATGGACCAGTTTCAAAGAGTTCTGAGTGTGTTTACACATATATTAAAGATCAAAAACCTCATTCACACAAACAGATTTGAGAGACAATGTTCTCTATTAACCACCGTCTTTTAACTGATTGACAGTGACTGGACCATATGGGGAAGTTTGTCTCAGGCTCTGCTGTGACAGATATGGGTCAGAGTTGTAAATGCCATTATTGTCATGGAAAGGTGAGTGTCCAGTGTTAAAAGTGGGACATAAAAAAGAACAAAGTGACATTACACCGGCAGCACTGGCAGGTTCTGTTTCTAGTGGGTGTGCTTTTGACATGGATGCACCCTTCGTGGGTTGTTATGACATGTCAGCTCCTTAGGCTCCATTCAGAACTGGTTTGTGTTGCTGGTGGGGAGCAACATTAAAGTTTCCATTAAAATCCTGCCGCATACCAGTGTTTTTGATTCATATCAGTAGGATATCAGTAGTGTTACTAATACCTCAGATACCTCAGAGCGTACCCTGTGTCAGCACATGGGTTTAACTATTGTACCTATTTCTGTACACATGGTGTGTTTAGATGGTGATCTGGTAGAGGGGAATGTTTCTGTGGGCTATGTCCAGGGCTGCCTGTGGAAGGCATACATCTTATTTTGGGTAACGGCTCTTCAGGTGGACATGTTTTAACTGTGACGGATGCTCCTTTTGGTGTGTTATCTGTTGGGTGAATATCTTGTGCACCTGTGGTTTCTGTTGTGTCATTTGTCGATCAGGCCAATGGTTTTTCTGTCTCTGCAGTTCCCGAACGGCAAATAGGGCTTTAAAGGTATCAGTATCACATAATTTTCAGATACTGCTTTCGCCCTTGTATAGAATGTGATGTGTCCGAGTATACAAAAAAGAGCCATATCTGTCAGACAACAGATAAATGAACCAAAATTATTCCATTGTCCCTCTAAAACCTATTCCTGGGGTTCTAAATCTGATTGTATTTACTTACAGTACGTGCCTAAGCACTTGTTATCCTGCTGCCTATTCATTGTGATTAATTACCAAGTCTGTGGGCTTTGACCTTGTTAATTTCAGTTTTTGGTATTCCTCAGACCATTCAAACAGATCAGGGGTCTAATTTCTAAGCCAATAGGTTTGCACATGTTTTGAATTTGCTGTGTGTGACTCACAGCCAGTCTATTCCTTACCATCCTCAGTGTCAGGGGATGATCCCTAGAATGATTTTAGTTCCAATGAGCTTTTGTTTGTACATTCTGTTTGGGCTTAGCTGTTCTAAAAGATGTCTGGATGCTGGGGGATCCCCTAAGCAATTTAGGAGATTATGTAAATGGGTTCAAGCAAATGTTATTTGTGATGTGCAGCTTTGGCAAAAGGGAGGTCCTAGGTAAGCGAATGAGTGCTGAAAGTTTGAGCTGGGTGAGAAGGTGCTGGTCATTTTGTGGTGGCGGAAAAGTTGTGAGACTCAAATTATATAATTGAGGTTCCTGAGCACAGAAAATCTTTGTCATGCAACTTTGTCATGTCAGCCTTTTTGAAGCCATATTATTTTCATGCGGTTGGGTCTGATTAAGAGGAAATCTATCTTGTTCTTGCCATTTTTTGAGAGAGTGAGGTTGATGGGGTGCATAAGCCTGATGACGGGTTGCTTCTTAATTACCTAAAGAACTTTGCAGTGCTCTGTAATTTTAATATATTTTGTCACATCTTCCTGTCCCACAACATGATGAGCTTGGTGCACTAATGCACAGTTGTATTATTTGTTTGGGGATGTTCCCTCATGTACAAGTTGGGTGGACCATGATATCAACGTTTGGGATCTGCAGCAGTTCGACCATTTGTCCCCTGAAAAAAGGATTTTGTTGGAGTGTGAAGTTGAGTACATGCTTCAGATTGGTATAGCCTATCTGCCGTCTACTAGTTTTGCTTCTCCATGTATTTTGCACTCAAAGCCCAAAAACACTACACAGTTTTGCACTGTTTTCAGAAAGATAAATGTGGTTACTAAGCCAGCCAAACAATAGGGGACATCCTAGATAAGTGCAGATGGACTACTATAAGTCTAGTTGGACACAGGTGTTGCATGCAGTGCTCGAGACACAGATTTCTTTTTTTCTTTTTTAATTTTTTCTTTGTTCCCAATCTCATTAGTACCGAATTTTTGCAGAACTAAAAAAATTTCCAGAGTCAGTATAGCTTTTTTATTTATTGCAACTAAGTGGGGAAATGCTCCTTAAAGAGCTGAGTCTTTATCCTGCTCATGACAGTAGAAAAGGACTCTGCAGTTTGAACAGATTTTGGCAGTTCATTCCACCACCGAGGAACAGAAGCATATTGCTTGTGATTTAGCCCCACGGAGTGATGATAGCACTAGGCATCTTTCACTGGTTGAGCGTAACTGTCGAGAGGGAGTGTAGCCCTGGATTAATTAGTTGAGTTAAACAGGAGCCACTTGAGTTAATATTTTGTAAGCTAGAAGCAAAGCTTTGAATTTGATACCTTCTCCAACTGGAAGCAGCGAAGTGACATGAGCTCGTTTTGGTTGGTTGAAGACCAGACTTGGGCTGCATAGTGGCACAGTTGGTTAGCAGTGTGGCCTCACAGCAAGGAGGTTGCACCAAAGACATGCACCTTGGGGATAATCTGATTGGAGACTCTAAATTGACCATAGGAGTGAGTGTGCGTGTGCATGGTTGTCTATGTGTGTTAGCCCTGTGATGGACTGGTGATGCTTCTCACATG
This sequence comes from Pseudomugil tenellus, assembly GCA_037177515.1. Classification (NCBI taxonomy): domain Eukaryota; kingdom Metazoa; phylum Chordata; class Actinopteri; order Atheriniformes; family Pseudomugilidae; genus Pseudomugil; species Pseudomugil tenellus. The sequence continues at coordinate 25,488,865 of JBAMHX010000001.1, forward strand.
ATGTCAGCTGGGATTGGCTTCAGCCCCCCAGACCCCCTTCAGGTAATAAGCGGTAGATAATGGATGGATGGAAGACCAGACGTGCTGCTACGTTTTGACTCATCTGCAGAGGTCTAACCGAGCATGCTTTTTAGGCCTGCTAGTCCAGTATTGCAGTCAGTGTGGGAAATGACTATTGCCTGAACCAAGAGCTGTGTTGTGTGTTCTGTGAGGTAGGATCTGATGTTGTGTTGGATCTTATGTTGTGATCTGATCTTGCAGAGAACAAATTGGCAAGTACGGGCAACCAAGGCAACATGGACCTTGAAGGTCAACTGGTCAACCGTCATGACACCAAGATTCTGGGCAGCAGATAAAGGGGCAAGCATGATAGAGTAAAAGTGCACTTGAGAAACACCTCTGTAATGTTCCAAAGGCTGATGAATAAAAAGGTGGCTAGCTTGGAAGGCTGTGCTGTTTTATTTCAGCTTTTTTGACCTGGTTATTTATAGTGACAGTTGGCTTTGGGGTCTTGCCCTAATAACTAGGTAGGCATGCAATGGGCAGCTTGACCCTAATAACTAGGTAGGCATGCAATAGGCAGATGCTGTTTGAATCAAAGCATCTGGCTTTAGTGCACCTCAGGACACGGGACTAGAATATCCTCGAAGCTGTCTGGAAGTTGTTCTCCATGGCCTCGCCAAACTCTTCTCATGTTCGCATTTTAGTTTTGGCGACAGCAGAAGCTGAAGATGACAGCCACTTAGCCCATCAGTTGCTTTCAGAGTTCCACAGGCCAAAAAGGCCCAGTATGAGTCCTTCTTTGGCACCACCACTGGGATTGGGAATTATAGCCACAACAGGCACTGTGACAAAGTGGAGGAGTACCATCAGTTGTCACTGTTGCTTATTGCATGTAAGGTTTAAGCTAATAAATAGATTGGAGTGATCCACGTATGGAGGAGTTAAAGTGATAAGGTTCCTTATTTTGTTTAGAATATTTAATGAGCATGACATATTTTGATAGGAAAACTTTAATCTTTTTTAAGTTTCTGTGCAAAAACGACATACCCAAAATGAATAGAGTATATCTCTGCATCTACAAGGTCTATTT
>JBAMHX010000001.1:25490057-25502933 GCA_037177515.1 Pseudomugil tenellus
CCCCCCCCCCCCCCCCCCCCCCCCCCCCCCCCCCCCCCCCCCCCCCCCCCCCCCCCCCCCCCCCCCCTCCCCTAAGTAGGTAATTGTTTCCCCACATATGGGAGCAGATCCTTTAAACAACTTAATATTTAATGATCTGATAAACTTCCGCATTAACAGAGTCACAATTTTCTGCCAGCATTCCTTCCTACTTTTGCTGCAGCAATAGTGTTGGTTTTAGCCTGAATGATATTTTTAAATTCCTCGTATTTTTGGAGAATGATAGTCTGCTTCTACATGGTAAAATACACTGCTCTGGGTTTATCCATGTTTGCTATTGGTCAGAACCGCCGAGCTTTGGTTTTTATAGTCAATTCTGATTGGATGATCATCTAAAAAAATAGAGATGAATGTATGAAAAAAGATATCTATAGCTCTACCTTCATTATACTTCTTTCATTTTTTTCACAGAAGTACAGAGAGATGCAACTAGGCCACTAGGTTGGGAAAACATGACAGAACAGTTGGATGGCAGCAGCTCAAACATGAAAAGTGTGAACTTGTTCTGTCTCGTTCTTTCTAGTCAGCTCATTACACATCCCTGGGTCAGCTTTCCCCCCACTTTCACTCTCTCACACAACTGTTTACAAACTGCCATAATTTTTCAAGCTACAGTAGTTGCCTGAGGGTGAGAAACCCTAATGTTACTTGTTTGAAAAGAAACTACATTCCAACAACTGTAATCGTTTTCCTAGTTCTCCTGTTTCTCTTTCTTTACGTTTTTTTTATTATTATTCTGCTAACAATGCTAGGTCTGCTATGTTCAACTTCTTTCAACAAGTTTGGTATCAAAATGTTCCGCTCGTTCAGCAGAAGGGTGCTTCCAAGTTTATACTTTGTAACTTTTACGTGTTTTAAAATATTTAGCTTTTAAACTTTTTTTTGGCTCCTTTGAAATTAATGGAAAAAGGTTTTGCTCCTTCAAAATGTTGTACCTTTTAAAAATGCTACTCCTTCTACAAATTTTGTGCTAGAATTACCATTCAAACCTTAAACAAATCACAATAAATTGGGCTATTCAAAAATTTCTTTTCATGTTAATATGTAATACCGTTTTTGAAATATTGCAGTTTCAAAAGAATGAAAATTTTCCATTTTTCATTTTTTCAGCTCCTCGTCAGTTACACTCCAGCTCCACTCTAACTTTTCAGCTTTGGTAAAACCTTTAAACTTATTCTTATAACTCCTTCAGCTTTTCTCCTACAGACACATATTATACATCAAAACGCAAATCTTCTTGGCTTCAACTCAGGCTAAGGTTGAGAAAGCTGTACGTTACGGTACGTATGCGAGTGATGCGTGCGCAACCTTGACCCAAAACAATTTGTTTTGCTGCTTGTTCAAAAACACTTGACATCGAGACAGTATTTTAGCCTCAAAAATGCCTTTCACTGTTCTGTGGGATGTACAAACAAGGGTAAAGACAATCCAAATCTTCGTTTTTACTCCATACCAGGTCGCTAGCATCCATTAAGAAAATATTAGACATTTTTATGGTCACGTGCGATCAACCGGATAACTGGAAAAAAGCCAAAATAAACATTGCACGACTATGCAGAGCACATTATTTATGGAAGCGTATAGCTGTCATCCAAAAGAAAATCGGCACCTTATCAAGATAAAATGTGACAGTTTATTGTAAAACATGAAACGTATCACCTTATAACCTGATACATTTCTTATGAAAAAATGAGACCTAGGCCTACAAAGTAACAACACACAGTGAAAAGGTGGAATATAAACCATATTCGCTTATTAATGAGGAGAATGTGCTGCAGTGAGTCAGAGAGATGTCTAAATGGGATCAAATGTGATTAACAGGAGATGGTGGGGACGGTGGTTTTCTGTAAAGTTAGAAAGAGATCCACTTATTTTCTGTTTCAATAACTTATAAATGTAACTTTGCTTCTATAAAACAGACACACTATAATAATATAAAGGTAGACTGCAATCTACAGTATTTTACTCCAACAAGCTGTCCAGCTGTCGCTGGAAGACATGTGTGCGGCTTTCTGCTGTCACCTTGCAAGACCGTCTGCAAATTACAACACTGAAAAAATATTTTTACAAAAAAGCCTAAAGACGAGTGTTGAGTATTCAACATTATTTGTAATCTCACTTTTTTTTATTCTACATTTCTTGAACTGAAAATAATACAGTACTTTGAAAAAAATAATACCTTGAAAAGCTTTAAATAGATCAGCCTTTGATGAAAATTTTTGCTCTCTTTTAGGTCAACTTACACTAATTTTCACTACATTTGAACCTGATCTCGAGCTTCTAATGCTTCTGCTTCAACTGTTTTATTCATTACACTTTATTTCTCAACCAATTTACTTAAATTCAAACACTTTTTATGTGAACATTACAAACTTCAAATGATGTCAACTTTTTAATGATTTCAACTAATTGTTCAATAACCAGGTTTTACCCCCTTCACCTACTTTATGGTCATTTCAGTTCAACTTTCCACCAATTTCAACACTGTCCAACATGCATTTTTTATTTTATGTCTTCAGATAATAATTTACCAAATGTTTTAAGCTTTCTTTAGCATTACAGTTCAACTAATTCTGCATTCACACTGCTGTTCTGCAAGAACAGCAAATTTCTAGTTATCTTAAACCTTCAGTGACTTCTAAAGTTACGAGTTTATTTTACTGTATGTTTGATTTAGTATTTTTTTTATAGAATCTTTGCATCAGCATGAAAGCCAAACACCTTTCTGTAAACACAGTTTTTGTCACGTACTAAATGCAGCATATCTAATGTCTTGTTTCTATGAACGGTGAGGGCAAATCAGATTATCCATAATGCATACACTATATTCCAAAACACTGACCTACACTTCTGTGAATGCTTCACAATGCACTTTAGGCAACAAACAAATTCGGTACCTTTTCAAAAGAACCTACAAAACTCGGACTTTGGGCTATTTAGATTTCACCATAGCCCATGGCAAAAACCACTGAAGCTCTATTCCAACTTGGCCAGTGTAAACCACAATGGCTGTGTTCCATGCAGGGTAGAATGTGAAAAGAGCAGAGGAACGATAACCTGCTGAGCCTTGCTGCAAAACATATTAGATTTGATGTGCACTAATGATGAGAAAAAGGATGGCAGCTCAGTCTGATTACCAAAGGGAGTAAAGGTGGGCGGGAGGCAGTCCACCGAAATGAAATGAAATACAAACTTTCAAAAAGGCAGAGAAAAACTAAATGAAAATGTCAGTGTATGTAGACCTAATGGATAAACAAACCTGGAAGTGCAGTATGTGTGTGTGAGGAATGTGTGCCTTTAGAAGGTTTGCAAAACATTTTAATGTTGTGTACTTGCTCTGTAGATGGCCTATGTGAACGCTAGCGTCACATACACAGGAAGCTCTGTTAAAGGAAAACACCAAGGCAGGGCTGTCTGTGTTTTTATGTAAACCTGATTCACGCCTATGAACAACGTGTAAAGCCTTTACCACTACTGCTATGGCACTATATAACAACTTGGGTGAAATAATTAGTTAATAAAGAAAATTTAGACAATGTGAACAATAAAGCACATGGACGGTTATTCTATTAGAATACTGAATATATACAAGTTCTGTTTTTTCTAAGACATTGCTACCCAGGTAGGATATGACAGACAGACAGATAAACAAAAATGTATCATATACAACATTGACTATAGGTCCATCAGAGGATGGAATTTAAAGTTATGTTGCCAGTCTACAAAGTCCTGAATGGCTTGGGGCCAAAATTCATTAAAGATCTTTGCTCTTGTGAAACTTGCAGGCCTCTCAGGTCATCTAAGTCTGGGGCCTCATTTATAAAACTTTGCGTAGAATCACTACTAGAATTGTGCTTGGCAAAAAAAAACAAAAAACAACTAGTTGGTATGCAAAAGTAAAAGTCTGATAATAAAAATATTGCGTACACTCAGGTTCACGCAATTTCCTTTTATAAATCACAACCTTGCTGAAAAGTTTGCTCAGGTTATATTAGTCAGTTATCAACATTGGCTGAGAAACCCTCATGATCCCCAAAAACTATCCCCATCTTCATCCTACCATTAGCACAGTCTTAAAGAAATGTGCAAGAAATCCACTGTGACACATTATAAACATGTGACATTACGCTTGTAGCGATATTATATACCTATTTGTATATGTATACCTACTTAGTAATTACTGAGATTGCTGGACAATTAATGTACCAATAAGAGTGGAGATGTTTTTTGTATGAGCATACTGTGCTCAGATGTTTAAATATGTATTTATGGAATAAATAACTCAGTTTTTGTATATAATAATCCATTTTCTGCATTTTTTATTCCAAAAACATGAAGTCTAGTGTGAATTATAACAAACATGTGTTAAATGGCTTAAATGTATTATCTCATCAGCTGTTCGGCTGTTTTCCCTCTCCAAGCGGTACGCACTCACTCACACGTCTAGTTTATTTTTATAAATCCCAAAGTTTACAAAGTAAAAATTCCTACGCAAATTTCAGGCCCATTTTTTCAGTAAGCAAGCTTTATAAATGAGGCCCCAGGTCTTTTATCAGTTCCCAGAGTCAGAACGCGAAATGAAGATGTTGCATTCAGCTTGTCTGAAACAAACTCCCAGAAAGTTTTAGATCAGCTTAGTTACTCAGTTTGTTTAATTCCAACTTTTTTCAGTTGCATTTCTGTAGTTTTTATTTGACTTTTTGTCAAGTTTATTCAAAGTCTAAATCAACCAATGTTGTAAGCTGGAATTTATCATGATTTTAACAGTTTTTAAGTAATGTATTTTCCTTTCTTTGTTGTTTCTGTAAATCCTGATATATCATTCTATCTATCTATGAAGAACATTTTATGAACAACGAGTATACCCAGCTTTTCATCTGAGCCTAAATGCACCATCTAGTTTGTCTATTTATACATTCTTTTTTTCTCTATAACCCAGATCCTCTGTTGTTTCTTTTCAGGGTCACTACCGAAGTGATGGATTTGACTATGTCAGTATTATTTTTATTTTTTAACATACAAAATATATTTTTAATAATTTAGAATTATATTTAATAACAAATTCAAAAGATTATTTTAAGCTGCATGCACTTCTAATTTAATTAATGAATTATACATTTAATCATTTAACCGTAAATCTAATTATTAATTATTTCATTGTGTATTTAATTAATTTATTAATGGAAATAACTCATTTAAGTCATTTTAACGGCATATTTAATTATCTACAAATGGCACTAATCCAAAGTAAAGAGCCTTTTAATTTTTATTTCTTGAATTTTTAAACATTTTCACTGCATAATAATTTAGTTCTGTAAGATTCTTGGTTGTCTTACATACATTGATAATTTCAGGTCCATGTACAGATTTCTGATGATGTTTTGGGATCTGTTCTATCTTAAAAGGTTTTAACAGTGATGTTTGTTTCAAAAAAGGTTTGTCTCATATTCAAGGGCTACATTTGGTTTTCTGCATCTGAAATATTATTCTGCCACAACACAACCCCAAAGCATGAAAATTCATTAACGTGCTTCACACTTGGGAGGATCATTTTCAAGAATCTTTTTTCTGACAATTTTTTCTATAAATGTGTCTCTGCATGTTTTGTCTTTAAAAGGTTATTATTACAGTTCAGTTAATTTTATGTTCAATTAAAAACATTGGATGCTATATGGTGTGGCACGGAAAAAGATATTTTCTTTTAAAGTGAAACAAGGTTCTTACATAGCCTTCTAGAAAAACATGGCTGCTACCAGCACAATCATCATTAAGTCTCCTTTTATTAATACATTTCAAGCTATAGAAATTGCTTTCTGAAAACAATTGACTGTTTTCTATCAGTATTATTCTGCTTTTTAAGTTTCACTAATTAGATTTTTACAAATAATAATAAGCTGATAAGACCGGCCTTGACACATCCCTTTCCTAGATCCTTATTTTTCCCCTGCAGCTTTTCTAACAGTTTTCTTTACACTCAGATTTCATGACATGCCTGAACATTGAAGGACGCTCCCTTCTTTGTATTACTTCCCTATTTCTTCCCTCTTACAAAGGTAAAACAGCACCATCATGCAGGCAAAGTTTGGAAGAGATCACAGAAAAAGATTATTTTTTTTAAAAAGGGTGCTAGCTTTCTGCATGTTACGAAATAAGAGAGCTCACACCAGCAACATATTCTCCTACTTGAAATGTGGATGGTATTTAAGGGTCTGAACTACAGCATTAGCATGACCGCAATTCTGGCCCTGCCCTGTCATAAACGGAGGAGACTTTAGAACTTGGAACAAACCATGCACTCTCACTTCCTTCATGGGTCACACGTCACACTGTCCAGCAAAGACACAGCATCTAATGTAGCTTAGCCTACCACTCCCTTAATGAAATCATACTATGTGCTCAAGCAGAACATTTGTTTCAACCATGTTTACCACTTTTATCCTGTTTTCTATAATACTTTATGACTGCACGGAAACCTTAATGAGAAAATATATTATTTATCTGTCTAACGTTACTAAGTATTATTCTGGTTTGATGCTAAAGTGATCATAGTTCCCAGCACAATAATAAACATTATTTCACTATCTTCTGCCTCTCCTCCTTTTAACTCTCCTCACTCTATGGTCATTCACTAATGGTTTAATAATTATTGCTCTTGCATATCAGTAAGCTTTCCTTGGATGGGTTAGTGAGAATTATGACTTTAGGAAGTTACACCGTGGCAAACTTGCAGAAAAGTCATTCAAACAATGATTCTGTGGGTTTCTTTAGGACATCTACATTTCACCTCCATCATCACAACCTTTATGTGTGTCTGTGTGTGTGTGCATGGGGTGTGTTTTTAGCACACTCCGTAATAGAGTCTTACATAAATTAGGTTGACTGTCTCTTGGTTGTAATAACTGGAGAATCATAAAGTCAGCATTATGATTCTTTATCTGTAAACTCTTCGTTTCTTTGTGGAGCTCAGCCACATACACCGATATAGAATGAATATTGTAAGTCCTTGCGTCCTTTTGTGCCCAACTTAACGTTTCAAGTTGTTGCCAGTGAGGGGGTGTTTTATTTGAAGGCCACACCTATATGTGTCTTTTAATTCAAGTGGAAAAACAAATCTTTTTCTCAGCCTGCATAACTAGACACTGAAATCACATAAACCTGTTCAGACACCACCATCTCCATTCTTTTTTCCTTGTCTTCCTTTTCTCCCTGCTTTACTCTCTGTTCCTGTCCCACTCTTTCTATTTTGGTTCTGTGGAGAAACAAGTGAATGACAGCTGAGGCATGCTCAGGCAGAGAAGAGGAGGGAGCATTTGCTCCTGTGTTGTGAGCAGCCAATCTCTATGAAAGGAAATCCTTCCAGGCACAAAGAACGCTCCATCTTTTGTGCGAAGAACCACTTGAGGCCCTCTCTTTTCAGTGGTGGTACCGGCCTCGAAAAAACCCCACCCCCGGGGTATCTTTCTCCCTCCTTTCTCACCCATTTTATTGTTTTCTCTCTGTTACTTACTTATCCCCGAGGTTGGATGGAATACAGCTCAATGAAGCAAACAAAAAAGTAATGAAAACACAGCAGTTTTACTTCTTTCTCTCCAGTGAATTGACAAAAATGGACCTGCTTGCTGTAGAAATACATTTTCTGGCATTGGAAAATTGCCATGGTAACCATTCAACCAGCTGTTCAGAAATCTCTTCAGACTAAACCAATCTTACTCCTGCTGTTCTGGAACTAACTCATCATATATCACTCTGACGGCTCTTTTATTACCTGCAAAAACTTTGGAGAACAGACTTTATGTCCTAACTAAGAGATAATAGTAAAAGTTGTAGAACTTACCATCATAACCAACAGTATCTTGAATGTCTAGAGAGTCCTGTCCAGTATCCCTGTAATCAACCCAATTTATCCCCTCTAAGCTGTCATAACTAGACTGAGCTTGATCCTTTACTGGTACAACTGTGAAGTGAGGCATGTTCTCACCACTCTTCTCTACGTCTCCAGCTTAAGCTCAACTTAGCAGGCTAGCTGTTAGCCAGCCTCTTTTCAACTCCCACTAATGGCAACTACATTCCACTACACTGCGCTCACTTCCTCTGGAGGGTATATTATATTCCCCGCCCACAAGCCAGCCTCTTTTTCCTTGTTTTCATTCAGAAGGTATGGGATCTTCAGGATGCATTTGAAAGGGCACCTACATTCATTAAAAGGAAACAATGACCCAGAATACAGCTGATTTAAGAAGTTACTATTTTTATTCCAAAGCTATGAAGAACTGGGTCAGAGAGAGAGGAGGGTGACACGTTCCTGCTGTCTGCATGTCATAATGACAGTTAACAGAGTGGTCCTTGTCTGTTCAAGGTTCACACAGCCATTCCTCTGTGTATACACAGCTTTCCCCAAAACACACAGACGGCGACGTGGCAAGTGGAAAATAATCAATGTTGGTGTAACGGAAGCACGGAGTAGAAAAAAAGTCACTTGAGGGAAGATTAAAAAGAAAAAAGAAACAAAAAAGAAAGAAAAGACAGTTTGAAGTAATAAGAGGAAACAAAGCCTCCAGTCATCTTAGTTTGTACAACTGAGTGTTATTGCAGCCTCTGAACCCAGGTGTTATCTACATTATTGTTTGCTGCCATATCACCATATTTAACTATACTGATGGTTCACAGTAGCTAAAGCAGAGATGAGAAGTAGTGAACTCCTATGAAGGCATTGTTTACTTTCCTCTTTCCAAGAGCAATGGCTAAATAAAAGCATGAACACATCAAAAACACTGGATGGAAAGGCTGCTATTAGAGTCTATTTCCGAGTTACAAATTGTGCTGCTGCTGCACTGTTTGGGTTGAAGAGGTTTTATGGTTGGACTTTTTTTTGTACACATTTGTTTAGGAAATGATCATCAGAAGGGCTGAAATGTTTCCACTCACTTAGATGAGGAACAGGAGGAACAAAAAAGGGAAATACACTGAAATATTCTGTAATATATAATCTTATGAGATGACTGACAGCCACACGGTGGAATGGTGGATAGCCCTGTGGCCTCACAACAAGGTTTACAGTTCGAGACTCATCTGGACAGGTTTGAACAGTGGCCTTTCTGTGTGGAGTTTGCATCTTCTCCCATCTGCCAAAGACATGCATGTTAGATTAAGTATCACTAGAAATGAGTCCAAGCTTGAGTGGTTGTTTGTCTCTCTATGCTGGCCCTGTGATGGACTGGCAAGCTGAACAGGGCATGCCTTGTGGTATGTCCTGGATCCTCGGTGGGATATAAATTGTCATTGTAGAGGATGGAGTCAGTTTCATGATTCTGGAAATACAGGGTTGCCACTAGTTTGTTGTCGATTAAATACAGATCAGTACCAATAACTAAAGAATCAAATTCTGCTGAAATAAAAGAACATAGAACATGGAAGCAATTGCTAACAAAATAGAAAAATAGCAAAATAAATAAAATAGGTGAAAATGTGTGAAGAGCAGGCTCATGAGGTCCACAGCAGGGTTACACTTTTTTTTATGTTATAGGAATCACATCAGGGTTTGCACGGTGAAGAAGTGCCTTGATAAGAGCTTCTCGTACTAATCCTAACACACCACCTTCTACATTTATAAGATGATTAATGTCACATTTCATAAGTATCAACATATGGTTAACTCAGATCAAAGGTAAGTGGTCTGATGTGATTATAAGTTATTTTAAGCCAGGGGTGCCAAAAGTGGGGCCCGCACTTGGTCTTGGCCCGCTGGTCAATGTTTATATTTAGAACCCTACAGATCTTGATGAAAACATTTCCGAACTTTATGACAGATGATAATAACAATATATCTTACCATTAAGTCTCTAGTAGTTTATAGAGGCCTGTATGGGTATAAACAGCTCATTCATGGTGTTTCAACTTCAATAATTAAAAAATGTTAAAAAAACTTACCCCTTCACATTTGTACAGTATATTTTTAATGCACTATTTTATTTAGTAAAAAAAATACATGTCTTAGCTATTCAACAATAGTTAAAATAACTCCTCCTTTTCAGTGTGTGTCTTATATGTAATTATCTGTAAATTACTGTAAGCTTGATTCACTTTCTGGTATCTCTCTGCAGCCAGATGAACTTTCCTTCTTAGACTTGTGATTACGGCTGTGACACACTAGATGGCAGCATCTGAACAGCTCAAATGCCAAAAAGAACTTGGCTCCAGATAAAAGGAAATTAGATCATTCACTATGTTTGAGGCCTTTAAAATTAGAGCACATGCTGTATTACTAATTCTGCTCCCAAAATTCTAGCAAATAATTTAAAACAGTCTGTTTAACAACTGATGAAGGAGCAGTACAGATGTGAACAGAAGTGAGGAAGATGAACATCAAAATAATTGTTGAATATTTTATATTCAAAGATAATTAATAACAAATTGGAAAAAACAAAGGTGATTCAATCAACAGTCTTCTCAAGTTATATACATTATATACATACATGAATAAGTAGATGAGCCGTGGTGTATCATGTATTTGTTGATGAAGTTATATTTTAGAAAATATTGTCTGAGAGACATTCAACATTTTTTATTTATTTCTCACCAAAATTTTTGGATGCAAAATATTGACTTTTCTTGACATGCCTAAGATGTTATTGTGGTCATCATTCCAACATCCTGCCTTCAAATATGTTCTGAAATACTGTGGAATGAAAAACAAAGTGAGACTGTTGTCTAAATGAGGGGATTTTCCAGCATTTTGAATGAATGCTTCTCAGTGCAATGGCTAACTCTAATTGGTTGTGAAAGCTAAGCACTCTCTTGTCTTTCTACCAGTGACACTGATTAGGAATTTCTAATACTATGCCTATGGGGACTTAACTCAATCCAATTACCTTTGGCTACCATGATTAACTTGACATGGACCCAGAGGCCCTTCCACTTTGTGTCCAGCAGTCAAGATTTGGATCTGAATGCAGTAAAACTTGTTTACCCTATCGTACCAGGTTCATCAGGCAATGTGTTATGTCAGCAACAGCTTTTCTTGGAGATAAATAAAATTATATATATATATATATATCAAAAGAGTCATTGACAATTCACTAAGTAAATTAATGCAATTTCATCTAGATAAATGAGTGTTTCCTCTTTTTCCTCAGTAATAACAACATTTGCAATGGCTTTTTTACAAAGAAAACAATGTAATGTGGTGATGAAATACTGCTGTCATTCTAATAAAGTATGCTTGAGCTGATAAAGCAAGCCATATAGCTTCATGGGCCATTGGTTATACTGTCCATGAGTGTTTACAGTAAAAGATAGTATTGTGCTGCTGCAAGGGAGGCATGTGAAGCTGATTTTCTTTGATTAGCTACTTTGGGCCAATGATATGGTTGGAAAAGCCCTGCTGTAATTAATGAAATTTAGTATAGCTGAATTCCATTCAGGTGAAAGCCTTTCAGGGTCGATACTCTGCAAGCTGATTCAATGTCACACTGTTTTACTGCTACTTTTAAAAAAAACATGAACTATATCCCCTCTTTTTCCAGCTACCGCTGATGAAACCTTCTGCTGTGAAAAGGTTTGGGACTTGAGAGAAGCAACGTTGCAAATAAAATAAAACATTAATCCAGTCAAGCAAGTTTTTTCAGGATCATTGAAAGGGAGCATTCATGTTGCGTCTACTATTTCCATGTTTAACCTTGGCAGTGTGGTCCTAAATTGAAATCCCAATAGCAGAAAAATGTGGTGTTTTGGTGCATTATTCACTTTCTGATTTTTGTTATATGTTGTGCATCCCATGAGTATTTAAAATGAAGGAAACCTGCAAAAAAAATCTGGATGATTTATCAAAACTTAAAGAGCAACTATTGTAAATGTAATGGAAACATTTAGTCTATTTAATGCACACAAAATTTAAAGTACATCTTTAACTGCGGTGTCGGCTTATTTTGATAGATGCTAGAGCAACATTTGGGATAAGTAACACCCTAAAGGATGCCTGGAGGAAAGCGATGCACATAGACCCATTTCTGAAGTAGTTGTTTCCAGTACAGTCATCGTTGCACGTAAAAGCACTGGATACAGTCACAGATGAAAACATGTTTATTCATCCATGTTCTATACCTCATAGTCCAATTTGCGGTTGTGGGTAAGCTGGAGCCTATCCCAGCAATTAGCAAACGAGAGACGGGATACACCCTGGAGATGTCGAAAACATGTTTATTTCTGAGAGAATTTTGACCATCAACAGCCACTGTCCCTTAATAACTTTACTTGGCATTTCAAGTAATTTATTCCAATCTTTACCACCAGATGTCAGTAATCTTAACACAGTACCTTAAATGCTAAAGTCAAACATGGTATCACATACCACAGTAGTGAAAAACTGAGCGAACCGATAAGAATAATTACCTTCTGGGAGCCTAGATTACTATTTGGTTAATCCTGCCTCAGTGACAAGCTATGGAGTTAAAACTTATTGATTTTCATCATTAATATTTTTGAGTGAAATTACAATCTATAATGTTAAGCTTGGGATGGTACATAGATAGCACATTAACATGTTTAGTACTTAAATAGGGCGTATAAAGGCTTATACAGATGTAAAAACACCAAATTTCACTATAGATTATTATTAATGTTCATTTATACATTTTACAATGGCAAAGGTGAAAAAGTCATTAGCTTATACTCCAACTGTTGTGATTTTCAGATCATCTATTGCTATTGTCAGTGTACCATGTATCATACATTATATTAAATGGTACACAACCACAGCAATAGATGATTAACCCTTAAAGACCCAACCCATGAAAAAGTGGTACAAAAAGTCATATGAGGTCTTTGTTTGTCCCTCATATA
>JBAMHX010000001.1:25532810-25550731 GCA_037177515.1 Pseudomugil tenellus
ATGTAAGTCGCTTTGGAGAAAAGTGTCTGCTAAATGACTGTAATGTAATGTAATGTAATGTAATGTAATGTAATGTAATGTACTGTAATGCCCTTGAGCTGATGACCATATTAAAGAAATTAAATCAAATTAAACTAAAAGTATTTTATTAATCTCAGACAATGGATGTATTGTAAGGGAGAGAGGTTTTATCTTTGTACTTGTATCTCTATATCACAGTACCTGTAAAACTATTAAACTTACATTACGTATTACGTTATGATGCATTTATTCATCCAAACTATATAGACTATGGAGATGAAGACATCCATGGTACTCACCGAACTGTCAATGCCCAAAGTCAGCAACATGATAAAGAACACTATAGCCCAAAATGTTGAGCCAGGTAGTGTAGAAATTGCCTCGGGGTAGATGATAAACACCAAACCTGGCCCTTTACGTACAACAAACAATTTGATTTCATCACCACAATCAGAAAAGTAAAAAGGCATTATTTCAAACTGATTGTATTGATCTGGAATCAAACTAATAATAGAGAAATAGCAGAACTCACCTTCTGTTGCCACATCTTCTATTTTTACTCCATGTTTGGCAGCCATGTATCCAAGCACAGAGAAAATTGCAAACCCTGAGAAGAAACTAGTGACGCAGTTCACAGTGCTGGTCAACAGAGCATCCCTATATATAAAAGAAATGAAAAGGGTGAAAGTTAGTTAATTTAGTTAAATTTGTTTTGTTTAGTTTTTTTTATATCAAATTTCAATAACGTATTTTTATTTAAAATTTAGAACAAATTTAAATAGTTCCACTGTGTGTAACATAATCTGTTTAATCAGTACTGCTTTATTTAGGTTAAGTTAAAATAGAATATGGCAGTCTGGTGCTTGACAACTTTTAAGTGCTTCATTGGTTGATTTCCTGGTGAGGGCTGTTGAATTAAGCAAAGGCTTTTGTTCGCTCCTCCTGCTTGGTGGTTTAATCTGTAATTAGAGTGCTGCTGACAGAATGAATAAGGTCAATTTGACCTTAGCCACCTTTGGAGTTAGAGAGCAGAAAACTCTCAATGAACAATTTCCTTCCATTTGACTTCTTCTCCTATTTTCTTCTCTTAGTATTGTGTGAAGGCTTTGGACATTTTTGCAGATGTTTTAACAAACACAGCCATGCTGTCTGGTAGTTCAGGTCACTACACATATATGCAAACATGATCAGACACATGATACTTAAAGAAGAGTAAAAGAAATAAAGCATTTTTGTCCATCCAAAGACTGAAAGCTGTCCTTTTTTGACTAAACATTTTCCTGAAATGTATTAATTTTATTTCCTTTTCAGATATCTGTGTTGCTTGCTGTGCTTTTATGTATTGTTCAATGCAATTATCTCTTTGAAACTACGCTTTGGGTTGCATGTTGCAAACAGTTGTCCTAGAAAATGCACTTATTCGATGCACTACACCTCATCCAGATGTCTACCATCAGTGTTTCTATCAAACAAGTCTTTATTTAGTGCTTGTTTTTTTAACATCTCCCAAGCCTGTGCCTTTCACTTAGTTTAGATTTGCTCATTCGCCACAAAGGTCATAATGCAAATCCCACCTGCCAAAAGTCTGTGTATGTTTCTGAGCGGAATATGAGGGAGGAAGAAGAGGCCCAATATGGAGTTGAAGCATGTGAAGAGAATGAGACAGGACAGGAAAGGAGGGGTTCATGTTGCTTCTAGCATGCAGTACAGCACCTGCTAATCTTGGAAGCCTCTGAGAAGATACTGGATTGCGTGACAAACTGCGATATAATGTATTTTATAATCATGATTATAGTATTCGGTTTGGGGTACTGCAAGGGTGGAATTACTTCAGCAATCACTATTGTTGAGACTTTGTGTTGCTCCAGCAAGATATCTTTTCTCTGCTGTTTGGTTAACAGCCTCTGCCTCCAACACCACCATCATAGTCTGTTAATGCATTAAAAGATAAGCAAAGCTTACAATGTAATGCCTGGCTTCTTCTGAGGAGCAGCAGTTCTATGACAAGCCAACAGCCTTTGGCTACAATCTGGCATCCCTTTCTGGCGTTTACTTTATCTATCCTCATGCATCCGCACATTGGAGTAAGCTGAACAGATTAGCATCCTGTCTGCTGTGGAAAATGCAGGCTGCTTGGAAACAGCGAGGAGCTGTTGTGGACTAAATACAGGCTATCACCGTAAAGCCCCTTACCTGTAGCAGTTGTTGTCAATCTTGTTATAACTGGCAAATGCAATAAGCACACCAAATCCAGCTCCCAATGAGTAGAAAATTTGGGTGGCAGCCTCAATCCACACCTTTGGTCAGGCAAAAGTAATAAGAGAAGAAGTAAACTTTTAAAAAAGTTGAATCTATACTAAAACAGAATATTTATTATTTAATTTTCTTCGATGATTGATCAAAATTTGCTGTAAACCAGCTGCATTGTTTCATTGGAGGAATACATTTATTTTTTGCTAGTGTATTTTTTATCAGCTAGGAATTGCTGCTTCTGGTTCACACATGATGATTGCATTAAAATATGAGACCACAAAAGTTTAGCAAAATATGAACTTTTTTAAACTTTTCACACACAAAAGAACTTAGCTTGGCAAAGATTGTATCTAAGGCAGGGGTTTATGAAGTGGCTTCGATACATTCAGTATGGGAGCCGCCAAAGGAATCCAGCCTAAAGCATTTGATACTCCACCCGTTGGATCCCAGTAATAAGGATCAGGGACTTTTTAAATCTATCCAGACAATAATGTTATTCGTAGCATGTAAGATAGGCAAACTGATCAGAGTCCCATGAGTTTACACAGAATCAGAGGTTAAGATGTAAATCAGAACTCAAGAACTGCCCAGCAATGAAGCTGGGAATTTGACACCAAAAAAAAAAAAAATCCCACACTCATTGAATGATGATAACATCGAGGACCATCCCTCCACCAAGGCCCTTCCACAGGTTGCTGGTACACATGGGGCCTGGATGGGGCTCAGAGGCAGATCTAATGGTCCTTTTCCTTTAGTACCCACTCTACACGATTCAACTCAATCAGCTCAACTCTGCTTTACTCTACTGGTTTCCATTATAATTCGGGACCCTCCGATGTGGGGGAGGTTCTGAATGTGCTGCTGCAATCGGTGATATTATAAAGCTGTTACCATGATCTGCAGAGAGTACTGATGTTGGTTCCGAATGTTCCGCCTTGATCAGAGATATTATGAAGCTGCCAACAATCAGAGCTGCAGAAAATATGTCGGTTTTGGCTCTGAGGCTGCCGCCCGGATCACTATTAATACTGAAACTATGGGCTGATCACTACTCCAGACTGTAGTCAAAATTTCAGCCTGACTCTCCCTGGTTGGAACCTCAAGGAAGCAGGTATTGCAAAAGTATCTACTCAGTACGCACTATCTACAGTTGAAATACCCTGAAGCCTGGTAGAGGCGAGGAAAGCCTGGGAGAGAAGGTACTAATGGAAAAGGCCTATAAGGTCCCAGTCAGTTTCACACCATCCCAACCAGAGCCCTGGTTCTTTGGTGTTTCACAGCGGGCAAGAAGGGACACTCCAGCGCTCCTTCTACGAATAATGGCCACTATCACAGTACTGATCTTCTCAGCCTCAATGATGTGTACCCTTCCCCCCCTTGACTAACGAGTCTCAACACTGCAAAGACCTGGCACCTCCAGTTTTTCCTTTATACTACCATACCAATGTCCCATGATGCACTGAGCACAAATATAAATAAATAAATACTGTCATAAATATATGACAGTATTGACATCATTAACATTTTTCTCATTTTTCTGCAGGTGTTCCTGGATAAAAGCTGAAGTGCATGTTGATATGTCTTTCCTGTTCATTCAACCCTTAGCCAGTTGAGACAGATGGCTAACCTCCCTGAGCTGGGTTCTGCCGGAGGTTTTGCCTTCTTGTTAAAAGGACATTTTCCTTCCTACTGTCACCTGAAGCATGGTAAGGATGGGAGATTGGATTGAAGTCAAGATTTGATGCAATCTGTTTCTTAGCTAGGTTATTTATTATGAATTGGTTCAAATTGGTGTCAGTAAAGCGACCTGAGGTCATTGTTGTGAAGCCACGATATTCAAATAAAGCTGAATTGAAATGAAATTATGCAATGGAGCTAGGAAATACTGTCTCTTACCTCTAAATTGTTGAGTCGATTGAAGTCAATGTGAAGGTAGGCTTTGATGCCTTCAGTCGACCCTGGGAGAGTTATGCCTCGAATAAGCAGCACAAACAAGACTACGTAGGGCATAGTAGCAGTTATATACACCACCTACATAGAACAAATAAGGAATAATCCATTTCAAAATCATGAAATGAATCATTTCCAAATAAAGAAATACAGATTATAATTGAATATACCCTCTTCTAACTACCAGACTTGCTACACCAGTGAGAGTGAAAGTTGTAGTTGATATAGTTACAATAATACATTGCATACATAAGGTGTAGTGTTAGTGGCTATGAATCTCTTTTACATTACTGAAAAAAACATACATCAGGGAGAGTAGCCACAATGTTCATCTTACCTTGCATGAAGTTCATTAACTTTAGTGAGCTACAACTAGATTTTTTTTAAAAAAATTGCCAAAGTTAGATGATTTTTATTTAAAGAAAGTAACAATTATTGCACCTTTCCTGAAGATTTTACACCTTTCCATAAGCTGAAGTAGAGGATGAAGACGACCACAACCAAGCACAAAGATAACTCCCAGCGAGGCAAACCCAGATCTTGGATACCTTTACTTTTATGGAGATGGAGCACACCCCGTCTGTAGAAAAATAGACAGATATATAGGCCTACACATTGAGAAGGTTCAGGGAGACTAGACAAATCTCAAAAAGTAAAACCAAAGTCTGGAAATCAGTGCTGAATGTTTGTTTAATGCCCTGCATGAAAAGCCGCGATGCCACATGGACTCAAAAATACCTTGGAAAACCACATTGATTCAATGTATCCAAAAACAAAATGGAAACAGAATTGCACAACAAAAAAAAAGCAATATATTAACTCTTAAAAAACGCTGCCCAGTGCCTTGGGCACAAGCTCATCTCAAAATGAACAGAGGGGGGATGTGTTCTGTGGTCAGAAGAGTCCACATTTTAGTTCTGGAAGGGGGGAGGTGGTGAGGGGGTGTTGTGCATGCAATAGATGAGAAAGACCAATTTGTCTTTGATCAGCCAGTGATTGTATGCGGGTGTTTTAGTCTCAATAACATGGGTGACTTGCAGAAGTGTGTTGGTTTACCACTGAGTCATATATATTTGAATTTTAAAGACACACGTTATGCTGACATCTAGGCAATGTCTCTGTGGTTGTTTCAAGAGGAAAATGCCAGATTATTTTCTGTATAACTTACAACAGCATAGCTTCAAAGACAGTGTGTGTGCTTTCCTGGCTTGCCTGCCGTACAAAGCTGCCTTCTATGGAAAATTTGTGACAAATGAAATGGAGAAACAGCCAACAGGACCAGACTATTGGGCAATGGAAATCTTACATTTAGCAAAAACAAAGTGACTTTTGCAAACCTTCAAAGATAGGTTTATCTCCTAAAAAAGTCTAAATAAAGGGTGATGTGCTACATAAGTAAACGTGCCCCTTTCTTAACTTTTACACATCTTACAGGCATCACATTGTAGATATGACTTTATATATTTAAATACAATCACCTTAAATACAGAAAATCAAGTTAAACCAAACCATATCTTTGGCCTTTTATATAACAGAAATCACAGTTGTAATGAAAATAGTGTGTAGAATAGAAGACATTTTATGTGTTATACCTTTTTTTTTTAGATTAAACTATAGCATGGTAGTTCACACTCACCAATAAACAAAAAGGTTCCTGGTTTAAATGGAAGCTGGGGCTTCCAGTATGAAGTTAGAATATTTTACCTATGCATGTATTAACACCTTCAGACAAAAACGTTTCAAGAACTTTTAACCACAAACTTCCCTTTCCTACAACAACTGTTTCACTTGCATTTGCACGAGTGAGGAACCTCGATAGGGAGCGATGTGACGCAATAATTTACATTGTGACGAGTAGCCTACTGCCACTCTGCAACAAAACAAAACTCGCAAAAAAAAGGAGAGAAAAAAATGCAGTTACGGGACATACGGGAGGCCACTGTGTTCTTTGCCAGCATGACAGGATTAATAATCATGGAAAATCACATCAGCCGGCTAACAATGATGATGGAAGAGCTCACAGAGCGAGCCAGAGAAAAAGGTGATATTCTACTTCTTCAACTGTGTTTCCATTACCATTTTGTCCAAAATAAAAAAATTTTTTTACAGTTTCGGAAAAAAATATCATTTATATATGCAGGTGTTTCCACTAAACAGTGTTTGGTGCAAAAGTCGCAGATTTCGTAAATCATCTTATCAGCTGGACGCAATTTTTATGAGGATTGCAGAGCACATAACATTATCACAGAGCAATATTTTCGGGTTTTCTACTTTCAACAGAAAAATTTGCTACAGCTTTTCAAAGCCATCCCCCCTCATTTCCCTTTCTAATTCATTCTAAAACTTGGCATTTCTTGCTTGTTTGCTACATACCATGCCATCTTAACCAATCAGATGACCTACCTATGTCATGTCCGGGGATGCAGAAAAGCAAAAAAAAAATAATAATGTTTTCTTTACTCTTTTGGAATAAACGTTAATATCAAAACGTCTGAAAAATCACCTAAATATGACAGGTGAAAGTTTAAAGATTTTTTTAGCAATACTTGAGAATTTTTTTTCTAAATATAAGTGTTTCCATTACAGGATTTCTATTGCTATATGTAGGTTTTGCACAAATCTAAGGGTAATGGAAACACACATTTACTATCATGTGGATGAAGAAAGGAGAGCGCAGTAGTGCAGACAAAGGAGACGAAGCATAAATTTTTAAAGATGTGCTAATTGTATCCATGTCCTATGAGTAAATGCATCAGACTTTATGCTGGTAAAGGGTGGAGCTACCACCTCCATCTGATGTTTCCCTAAAGAACCCTGAAAAGACCCTAACTCGGAGTGGCAGCTATAATGGTTAGACACTAAGGGGTTAGGTTCTTAGTTCCAATCTGTTCGAATGCATATAAAAAAAACACATATATTCCTGAAAAAGTGGAGTAGGAACTTCAAAAGATTCCTACAGTTCGAAAGTGGTTTATGAGTTCTTTTCGTCCACTCTGATTTCTCTCCCACAAACTAGAAACATGCTTTCAGGGTGAACTTTGTTGTTTCCTCTGAAGTGAGTGTGAGTAGTTGTTTGACTCTAAGCTCAACGTCCCATTGACTTTTAAAATAGTGGTCAATACCATACATTGTTTGATTATTTTTTCAAACATGTGCTTGTGTTTTTGTGTGATGTTTCTTATCAATCTTTTATCATTTTTCATTGCTGGCAGCAAAAAAAAAAAAAAATCCCCTCTGGGATGATAAAGTTTTGAGTCGTGAATCTTGGCCTTGCTATGAACCAGCTGTTGGAACAGGTGCGACCCTGAACAGGAACAGGCAGAATAACATTATGGATGGTTTGATTGTTGAAAAATAAATTCACTAAATTCACTTTGCTTAGGTTTATTCTTTTTTTTTTTTTTTTGCAAAAATATTCAGTAAAAGGTACACCATGAAACATATATAATCAATAGCTTTTAAAACTCAGCTTTTACAAAAAGTCTTATTTTTCTTGTTACATTTTTTTTTAGACCTTTAAAGTGTATAGTTGTTCAAACAGCTACCAGACACACATGGACTCCTTTAAGCAGTTGTCTCTGAGAAATTAATAATCCTAGCAGTTACTGCGATGCAGGAACACTTTAGAAAGACAGCGAAGTATTTGTATGCAATTACCCCCTCAACTGGTAATTTGATTAGTGTAAACATCTCATGATGAGATGTATAAGGTAAAAAAAATATGTTCTGAGAAATCTGCATCTAGTTAGAAAACCTCAGCTTGACTGCTTAAGACCCTCAGATTGATTTAGCAATCTCTGGAGTGATGTTGCTCAACATAAGATCACAAAAACCTTTGCAAGCAGTGATAGCTGCACTATGATGAACTGATAATGCTGTTTACCACATGTTTTAAATAGAAAATGTAATGACTCAAAATGTAAATCTCTTTAAGATAATAAAAAAAAGCAAAATGTGTCATCTGTAAATCTGTTTCTGATTAATGGGTCACTTTATTACTTAAATATCACATGTGTTGAAAAGGGTTCTCCAAGTGCCTTAGCAATGTGCTTTAAGTCTTTCTAAGCTAAGCAAGTTTTATGGATAACTTGACACCCATGACACATAAATAGTCCAACACACAGTATGTGTTTTCTTTGCCAGCATTTAATTGTTAGTAAAGGTTCGTTGTTTAACAACCCCACCCAGGCTATGCAATACTAAGACGAGTTATGAAAAACAACCCACATACAGGTGTCAGAGCAGAAGATGGGAGTAGAAGATTGAGAGACACGCTCTCTCATGCAGTCATGCAGGCATGACTGCACCACACCCTCAATCAACATATCCAACTTGCTGCTTTCATATCACACAAGTCTATCACTGGAATAAGCACGGTCTAACTTCAAACAAATTTATCTGGGTCTTCTTCATCACCTGTGAACATTAGTCATCTTCTCAGTGTCGGTGCAGATTGTATGTATTGGCTAAAGCACCTATTTGTTCACCTCTTTCCTTTTCTACTGAAATTCTCACAATTCTCTGAAAGCATCAGTACTGAATCTATTATTGTTTTGCTGTTATCAACCATCTTCCTTCAGCTTAAATGCTGCCAAGTCAAAGTGAGCATAAAATGACTCAACTGTTTTATGATATAATGAAACAAGGGAAGAAAAATGGTGTCTCTTCCTTCCCTACCTAAATATTGTTTCCAGCTGTACGCTCCTTTTTAGGAATGTCTGCTGTAGTGTAGAGGAAAGGATGTGAAAAAACTTTAGTTTACAATGAGGTAAAGTTTATGTGATGCATTACATTCAAATGCTGGAACGTATTCAGTCAAATAAGAAATAAAAAAACACAGCCTTGTTCAGCTATACAGAAATCATTTGTCAAGCTCCAGATTACCTGATGCGGCTTTAATAATTGGATACCATTAATTTAAGAGGACCAGATGAGCAAATTTATACAAGCACTTCCACTCTGGAGGTTGCTCGATCTGGATTATATTATATCTTATCTGCCCTAATAAAGTATCTTCCATTAAAAAAAAAAGTTTCCAGTGTGTAGTAACTGATGAAACTGCTCTGAGATGAACACTTGTTATGGTGCATTACGTAGGCTTTTACTCTCTGATGTCTTTTAAAAATCTATCATTTAAAGTTTCAAGCAAATAAAAATGAAAATGCAGCAGTTTTTTTCTGAGGAGCTTTGCTAATGCTACTTTGACCTTGAGATAAGAACAAGGAGACTTGCTGTATTTTTATCTTTGGAGAATGAGCCCAAGCTCATTCGTTTTGACCTCACAGTTTTGCAGCTGTTACTGACTAAATTTAGGAATGTTTTTTCAGTTGGAAAATTCAAAGAATAGCCTAGAGCACAACGGCTAACGCGTTGCTTTCTGATTGTTTAAAGCACAAGCAGTTTTCACTATAAGAAAAACATATATTATGGAACAGCTTTTCAATCAACAAAATTATGGTGATCATGTGCAGCATCCTAAACATTGGCCATTATGGGAACTTAGCAAGGTGTCGTGCCAGCTATCCTGCAGAGATAAAAAAAAAAATGGTGTTGTACATTGGATAACATTACACAAATTATTACTTTCACGTTTTGTTAACCAAGGTCAAATACCTTGTTACTAACAGATCTTTTACCACTAACATTTATGAGTCTCAATAATGAAATTCAAGGTGCAAGAATCCTCCATTTAAGGGGGTCGGTATGATAAGGATAAACAGAAACTATAGTTAACAAATGATAAAAAAAATGATCATGATAATCAGGATATGAATGTAAAATCTAAGTAATAATGGAAATGGTCCCTGCAAAAAACACACAAAAAAAGTGCATGTATTCCTTCCTGGAAATATCTTTGTGCCCCAAGCGCCCATGTGGTTTTGTCTTGTGTGTCAGAGCCTGTTTTTATTCAATTATTGAATTGTTATATACATAAATATAACAAACAGAAATATGTAGTTTTTCATAAAACACACATTGAAGGGAAACATCTTTTTGTTGAAAATGATCCATCTCTGAACCTAAACTTCATTACTTCTTTTAAAAACAAGCAACGCTGGCCGCCATTATTCATGAATAGTTGTGATCTCCTGGTTTCTATTTCACGTTTTAATAGAAAAGTCTCTCTTCATGACAAGTCTTTCTGACTCAACTCATGATGTGAAAATTCACCAACAGAGACAGACTACACCAAATGTATGAAACTGTTCATTTTGTTAGATGTTGCTCTCGAGCTGGAAGCACAGAAACAGAGACGGCTTTTATTAGGCTGTAGCTCAGGGGGTAAGAGCAGTTGTCTGCCAACCTCAAGGTTGGCGGTTCGATTCCAGGGTTCCCCTGAGTACATGCTGAAGTGTCCTTGGGTAAGACACTGAACCCTATGACCCAAAAAATGTAAGTCGCTTTGGATAAAAGCGTTTGCTAAATAACTGTAATGTAATATTTGAATATCAATATCCAGCAGTAAAACATTAAGAAAACTCTTGTGTTTTCCTTGCATGTGCTCTAAAACTTTCCGCTACAAAGATTCAATTTAGTTGGCATGTGATGTTATGGGCTGATAAACAGTGGAACTTCTTTCGGATCAGATACTCAGGTTGCTTACACAACTGTCCAACTCAGAAAACCCCCAGGAGCACGCAAAGTGAAGTATGTTCAGGCACAGACTCCTTTGGGAATGAATGATCTGTGAAACACTTCAGCATTTACTCGTCTTTGAGAGATAATAAATTCAAAGCTATAGGGTCCTTGGGGAGGCAGATAATAGTGTGAACTTATCAGTTTATTTTGGGAAAGAAATTCAGAGAGGGTGCTTTGACCTGAGGGTCTCACTTTAGCGTTGTCTTTTAAGCCCAAAGGTCTCCTTGCTCATCTGATGATGCACTTCCTGTAATTGCACACAGTAACATTGGTCCAGGTCCCTTTGGTCCAGTTACTCTAAACACGTTTAGTTTTATCATCAGCCAGGAAGCTGGTTGTCCTGCTTTTCTCACACTGTTGCTATAACCTGGTCTGTGTGTATTTGAGGCTAGCATACGTTTGCATGCAGCCTGGTCCTAATGTAGGCTATGACACGAGAAACAGGCCATGCAAAACATAAATAAAAAGATAAAGATCTGGAGATCATGAGACAGTTGAGGAGTTCAACTTCATTTTAACAGTATTGTTTAGAAAATAATTACTTCAGCAAATGTGTTACATTGTGTGCAACTGAAGTGAACACATTCTTTCCACGTGTATATGTTATTTGATCTTTTTGTTTAAGTTGAGAGTAATTAGGCGGTTTACTTATCTGGCATGCAATCAGATTTGTCTGCTTCAAGATAGTTGCGTGAATGTGATGAAATGAACAAGTATTACGACATTCTTAAGAAATGCAAAAACTGCACAAATAAAAGTGATCAGACTAATACAATTTAAACTTTGGGTATTAAACTCATCTATATTTATTCAAACAAAGATAAAACTGTCTGAGTACGTTTCTCAGAATCCTTACAGGATCTTTATGACTGCTTGATTGATTCCATCTGTGATCGCTGAAACCAATCAACAGGGCTCAGTTTATTAATTATCTAACTTTACATTGTATTTATGAATAACTCATTGAGTCGCACATGAATATCCATGTAAAAAAAAACTCAACATACTTGTATACCTATGTAGTAGTGTAAGAAAGGTTATTAAAAGCGAAGTTGGCACTTTATATGTATATATGAATTAGGACATAAATTGAAAAGTAATCGATTAACTACAAGTGAGGGCAGCTGTTTTGTCAGTTTGCTGGTTTGGAGATTCAGCTGAATGTTAGGCCAAGGAGCAAAGACATCAGCTACAGCCTCTTAGCAGTTGTTGGTGGTTCTCAGGCTGGAAAGGATCATAAGGCCAATTTCAAAATATTCATTTATTCTGCAGAGAGAAAGGTTGTTCACACATGGAAAGTATTCGTGAACATTCACAATCTTCCCAGGAGTGGACATCCCAGTGTTGGAAGTTCTGTAAGTTATTCAATCATGAATTTTTAGCACACTATTATAACACGCGATTTCAACACTATACCACAGTACTACAGTGCAGGCTGCAACTATGTGAAAGACTGCTATTAAAATAATTTCACTCAAAGTTCAGTGTCACAGCTGATCTGTCAGAAACAACTCTTTCAGGATTATCTGGTGGTATTTATGTCATCGTGTGTTCAAAGTAAGAAACACCTCAATGCCTTCAACAGATTAAAGCACTAAAGAATTAATAGGTCCCAATTTTTTTTGGTTGAAATGGTTTGAAGTCTGGGTCAGTGTTTGTTGACAAATGCTGCAAATTGGGGAGTCATGCTCTGCTGACCTCGAGAATCAGCAAAACTCACATTTTTGTTCATAAATTAAAAACAAAGCTTTCAAAAAAGGATTGCATTTCACTGACTTCAATAGAAATTAATTTAATATTTTCCAAACAGACAAGGGAGTAAGACGGATTCAATCTTTTTTTTTTTATTTGGTAAGTAACAGTATAAACTTCTGCTTTCTCCAACTTGCTGTGGTTTTCAGTACATTCATTTTCTGTTTCTCGTGCTGTTCATACTGGATACTGTGTCTGAGCAAATGAATCCAACTAAGTCAAGTGAAATGTAACTAACTTTATCCAGATGATGAGTTACGACCAACTAAAACTAACAACTAAACTTCAATTAACTCAGTTTCATATTCAAAATTGAGTAATTACACAATTGTGTCTTGCTCTTATATTTGCTGGGTTTTTTTTATATCAGTGGAGCTTATAAGTAAAATGGATTACAACATTGGTGATAACTGTTATTTAATTTGCAGTCAGAAACAATAAACTCTTCACTAAAATCATTTGAATGAATTTTTTTAATAGTTTTTTAAAAATGTATAATATTTTTACAAATTCTTAGGACCTAATTTAATGCCCATTTGATTGGCAAAAATTAAATTGGATTAATTTAAGAATACAGATTAATTTACATCAGCAGTGACTAATTTTTTCACTGATCTGGGTGTGGATGAAAAGGATTGTTTCATGTAAACTAGTTGATCACAGAAATGTGATTGAAAAAAGATTTTAAAATATAGATTGAACAACAACCACACACCTACACACAGGATGTGTCTATAAAAAGATGAAAGCTTCAAAAAGTAATCTACCACATGCAAATCAGACGAAAATATACATTTTTTATTCTGTCGGGAGATGAATTACTGTACATCGAAGAGTAATCAGATCATTTCTCTCACTGTGGTGATGAGAACACTGCGCACATCGTGGGAAAACGCACAACTGAAATGGCTGAATCTGCCATCATTCGATCAATTTCTAAGTCGTATTACGTCTCAAAATTGAGCCACTATTCTTGCTTGGGTTTGTTATATGCTTGTTATATGTTTAAATATGTGCAGTGGCTTGAAAAACCCATTTCATCAGGACATTTAGAAAGTAACTTGTTTTCTGTCAAGAGTTTTTTCAGTCATTTATAGAAAATTAGTAAGCAATGAAGTTTAGAATTGCACCAAGACTTCACAACAAGAGGTCATAACATGTTTAAATGATTTAGTCATTAACACATCATATTACCACTGTAACAGGTAAGTTATCTGTCCTCAGATGACCAAAAGGCATAGATTAAAAATGAAAACAAAACAGTAAGCACTGAAAATATTTATACTTTTCAGAAGCTCTGTTCCGATCTCACAACGTGTTGACATAAAAAGAACTACAAATAATTTTGGATCCATTATAAGCCAAAATTAGCTGTTTTATTTTGTTTTGGTTGTCTGGCTGAGGCTCTCATCAAACATTAATACAAACGCGCCCTTGTTGGCATCTGCAACAAGCTGCTCTGAAATATATGGGGCTGATCCAAACTTGCTGATGTAGGCCGTCAGAACTGCATGCAAACAAGTGGGCAATGCCGTAATCTGGGAATGTTGCACAAAATAAGTCTCCAACTCCCTCACATTTGAACGATTGGAGTTTTGTCACAGTGTTCAGAGACAATAGTAACCCTGCTTTTAGTGTACACCCAAACATCGTAACCGGTGTTACGGCGCTGCTGTCCTGTTGGTATCGGGAATGGGAATAGAGGCATGGTGGAAATGAGAGGAGATTAGCACTGGGAAATACCTGGCGTTTGCAGTTGGCAGCTCGATTTTGATGCTTTGTATTTCACACTGTGCATGTGAGACTTCATTGCCTCGATGCCTATTGAGCCAAGTTTGAAATATTTTTTGCACAAAATACAACGAGCCTTGTACCGCTTTGAGCCATGAAGGAAACTCTTGGTTAGATAGCCCATTGTTGTTGAATTTGCACTTTCCTATATTGTGGTTCTAGGTTGCTACATTAACAACATGTGTCTGTTCTTGGAGTTCCGACTGCATTACTGTTTTGTTGTCTCCACTATGTGTTTGAAATCAAACATCAAAATAAATTTTATTGTCCTCTCAGGGAAATTTGTCTTGGACTTAAAATGTGCCACATACAACATTAAAAGACAATGACATTCGGCTAATACAACATTAAGATATATACATGCAGACCCAATGTATACACCTACACATGCATATATGTTTTTACACACATATCATTTCTACGATACATCACAATGCAGGTGTGGAGGATTCTGCATTGCTGCAGCAATAAATAATAATCTAAAAGTAATGTGATGTTTGTCATATTCTGGACATTTACAGTAATTTCTGAAATATTCATAACTAAAGAGGGTGTTCATAATTGTCTCACTGCCTGTAATAATTAATGAAAAAGTAGCAAGGTGCATTAGTAAATAAAACTAAATGCACAGTGATACATCTTCGAATCAAATTAAATTATTGACAAGATTCTTCTAAAAAATATATAATTGTGACAGTTCTTAAAAAATCATTTTAATTTCTAATTTAAGGTATGTCATGAAATTCTGAATGAATGTATACAAATTGATTGTGTACTGTTACTTGAAGTATTTGATAATGAATAGACTCCTGTAATGTCCCCCTCTAAGATAATCATGAAACTAATCAGAAGCAAGTGTGTACAAACACGCTTAAATAACCATGTGTCAAACTATGAATTTTAGAGTAAGAAAGATAGCTTAAACTTTTCTTTTAAAAATCCACAATGCATCTGGATGGTAATTTACACACACATTTCTTTTGCATTTAATCAGACTGAACATCAGGAAACACTTCAGGTTAAGTGTTGCTCATTTTTTTTGATAAGTTTAAACATCCTTTGGAAAAAATATTATTTTTTTTTTTTCAAAAGAAGTAAATGTGCCTGTGAGGTATGTAATTTTTTAACCCATTAATTGAATGCTAAATGTCCTATAAGCGTGTCTAAAAGCACTTTTATAACCCACAAAAAATTGTTGAAATCAAGTAAATGTGTAATTTTGTATATGTGCCTATCAAATTTTAGCAACGTTTATGAAAAATGTAAGCACTTTTTTATCTTTATTGACCACCCTTTGGGGGGGCAGGGACCCCAAATAAGAATTTATGGAGCCACGCATTCAGAGTAGATTGTGCATTAAGCAGCACAGCTGGTGAGCCGGAACTCCACCAAGCAACAAAGCACAGAGGGCAGGTGCAAAGTCAGTCTGAAGGAATGTTTTACTGTTCCGTTTTACTGCACATAACACTTGTGATACAAACTAAGCTCAAAAGAGTTTGTGGATGTAGGGGAGTGTTAGAAGTGAAGCAACCGAATTGTTGACTCAGTTGGCGTCCCGCATGCTGTGCCTTGGCCTTGCTCCTGTACGCTAAGCAGGAGGATTTATTGTCCCCTACAGCGGCTAACCCCATGGAAGATCAGTCTCAAAGTACCCTATTTTTGCCAGGCTGTCCATGAATGTGTGCTGAATTATTTTCTGTACATATAGTATACAATACAACTAGATAACACACTTAGACTTTTAGTTTTATTGGTAGTACCTGCTCTTTGGGTGTTGTTGCATCACTTTTTAACATCTACCATAAGTTTTGCTATGCTTTCATGGATGTACTGATCTCCTTGAGGTAAATAAAAAAAAGTGTTTACATACCTATGTGATATGTCAGGTTTGGAGTTTCTTGGAAAATGGAACATAAGTATAAGAACTGTGTACTTGAATGTGTTGCTCAGCAGAACAGGAGTGAACCTTTAAAAGTCTTTGTTATTGGCTATGATGCATACGCAGTGTGTTCTGTGTCATGCTTAGCATGTGTCCCTTGTATTGTCCAAGTTATTTCACAGACTTCCTCTGGTCTGCACAGTCGGTCTTCACAGAAGCTGAGGAAAACTGGCTGTCTTTGATGTATAAACAGAAGGTGCTCTTTTCATGTACTTCAAAGAGTGCATTTGAACTTTTTATATATACATCTTTTGTACTGCAAACACATATGGCCGAGTCTTCTCAGATTCTGCTTTTTGATTGTCCTATTTGTATTCATAGTTTTTCACTTTTAAATGGTGATTATATTGAACATCATTACTGTTTTATGTTTGAAAACATCACTTACAGGTAAGGCAAAAAGATCTGACACGCTTGTTAACACTTGGTTTCTCCAGTTAACATACTACATCATGAAGTGAATATGTGGCAGACAGAATAGCTATTGTCAGAATGTGGAGCAGTAGGATGAGCATCTTTACTACTGTTTACATTTTGTGAGCCAAGACCTTTTGCAGGAACCGAGTATGTGCAGAGCACATAGTTCAGTCTAAAGCACATACTCAACATTAAATAAGCTAAAACATTTAAAAACAACAAAGTTTACACCAGGGC
Organism: Pseudomugil tenellus; assembly: GCA_037177515.1. Lineage (NCBI taxonomy): Eukaryota > Metazoa > Chordata > Actinopteri > Atheriniformes > Pseudomugilidae > Pseudomugil > Pseudomugil tenellus. The sequence continues at coordinate 25,549,810 of JBAMHX010000001.1, forward strand.
TTTAAACTTAAATACAATGGACAAATATAACAACAAAGTAATGATATATCCTGAAATTTACTGTGTATTAGGAGTAAGTAAACATTGTGTATGCAATTTGTCCACAAACAGTTGTTCATGTATTGTTAAAATCTGTTTATAGTTGTACTAGAAGACTATTTTTTAATGCTATTTAGATATACCGATAGAAAAAATTAGCAAAAGAAAAGAGGCTTTTCTCCAAAGCGACTTGCATCTGAGAATAAGAGCAACACAAGCTAGAAATCAAACATTAGAGGACATCATAGATAAGTGCAGTCAGACTGCTGTTGGTCTAGTTGGACACAGGTGTTGCACGCTGTGCTAGAGGCAATGATTTTATTTTCGTTCCCTTTTGTTCCCAATATCACAAGTCAATTTAACTTTTCTATTTGTCAAAACTAAGTGTGGAAATCTTCCTTATTGCCCAGTCTTAATCATACTGAATACTATCTGATTAATTATATAAAAGAATTTCAGTTGTCACTTACTCATAGTACTCTGCTGCCGGGGTGAACTTGTATTTGGAATACGATGTGTCATTGCTCAATATGGACCCATTGGCGAAAGGATCAGTGCAGTTTTCACTGTTCCAGGAGTTGCCACATTTGAGCCAAGGCAGGTCATTGGTCATGGAGGAGAACAGGTAGTGGAGGGACCAGGCAATGATGACGTTGTAGTAGAAGCCAACATACAGGGCTATGACAATCACAGTGTAGCCCACACCTGAGAAACAAATCATTGTTAAATGTAAAATGAAAGTACATTTATAATGTGTTGTAATTTTTTTTCAACCTGCAACACTTTGAAAAACCTCAGTTGCAGTGATTTATTTTATTTTATTTTATTTTATTTTATTTTATTTTATTTTATTTTATTTTATTTTATTTTATTTTATTTTATT
>JBAMHX010000001.1:25552047-25582934 GCA_037177515.1 Pseudomugil tenellus
TCTATCTATCTATCTATCTATCTATCTATCTATCTATCTATCTATCTATCTATCTATCTATCTATCTATCTATCTACTGTGTACTGCACTATGATTCTGATTGTATTTATTATTTTATAATTAGTATTTGCGGAAAGATACATGAGGTTGGAAGTAGAATTTAGACTGTTTTTTATGTCTTTTTAAAAAAAAAGTAGATGAAAAAGCTATTTTGACAGGCCTTAGTTACAACTAACTATTATGGACCTCTGAAGGGGAAAGGACAAGCAGAGCAAGATGAAATTAAAGGGCAAAACTCTCAAGAAGCAGAAAATGCAAAAGAAACAAGGCTCAGCAGCACTCTTTAAGGGGTTACAACAATGTTAAAGTTCATAGACATGCATGCTGGTGTGTTGTGTCTCTGCACATGTGTGTGTTGCTGATCACCTTTAAAGACGGGGCATATTTTCCAAACTGTAGCTGCCCCTTCCCTGTTGTACTGGCCCAAGGCAAGTTCCATATAGAACAATGGCATCCCCGCAATTACCAAGAAAAATATATATGGAATCAAAAAGGCACCTGGTAAAAGAGAATTACATTAGATTTAAACAGTTTTCTGCCAGTTTATCTGTATACTGACAAAAAAGAAACACTTGTCCATTTCAGTGAGTGCCATATATCTGATACCAAGACACCCCCTCAAAATGAAAGCAGAAGCAGGAGTGGTAGGGGGCATGGCATTCTTGGAAAAATGACAACCCATAGCATATTAGCAGGGAGGCTATTTTCATGCTGTGCCTCAGAAGCAAATCCTCCAACATGGAAGTGACCTCTTATAATTGAACTCCTCTTGACATTGTCCATCACAAATGACACATTATCTGCAGTAATGAATGCATTATGCTGAGGGCCAGTTTGATTGACAGCCTGGTGGTGGAGTTGACCACTGAGAGGACAACATGTTTATTTCTGCCATGTGATGGATACACAGAAAAAAAAACTGAATGTAGAGCACACCTTCTAGCGGGCACTCTGCTGGTGTGAATGTTGAAGGTAAAGTGTGATACTTTTATTCTTTCACTGTGGTGACGCTTCAGAGCACAGTAGTGTCTTTAAAACAATCAGTAGCCAAATTTATAGTACAAATGGGCGAGCAAACAAAGACAGATAAACCAAACAAATAGGCTTTTTTCTAACAGAATATTGACAGCATCAGACAGACGGTGCTGTAGACAAGGCTACATGTCACTTTCAAAGCTATAGTGATTTTACACGAGACAACAGAAGGGATCGTGTTCTTATGAACTGAGCATTTTGTAATTAATAATTAAATCTTGATGTCAAAATGTCTTTATAAATGTCACTGAGAGGGCTCTTTTTCTCTTTAGTTTGCAACCATTAAACATTGTTTCACAGATTGAATGGTGGAATAAATCCTTAATCTGTTCCACATAATATTTTTTACATAAATCTGAACTTGAGTTGCGCTATCAGTCTGCTCTGTGATTTTATCGTTTTTCATTAATCATCTAAAAGACTTTACTTATACAGTTCAGCTGTGAATACCTTTAAAAAATAAAATAAGACATTTCTTTCTTGGTGAAGCCTAATAGACTTCCTCATTAATACACCAGGGAGTATTAAAGGATATTAAAGCAGCTAAGATTAAAAGAACAGCAGTAATTATCTTCTTTAAATATACACATCTAAAACAACAGTGTTGTGGTAAATATTTGCCCTGTGGGACCGTTTTGTAATATTATTGAATATTATTTTATTATTGAAGGTGAAAATTGAAAGAGAAACTAAAATGAAATACAATATATAGAAAAATGGGCTGGTAGGCCACTTCATGTAAATTGGAAAATAATACTATCCCTCAATTATTACTATTATACCTACTGTATTTCTCCTGTGTGTTTGTCCTTTAAGCTAAAACGGCGCACTAAGTTTAAGAACCTTTTTTTAAATTTACGCACATCATTCAGCAAAAACACACCACTTACCTCCTCCATTTTTGTAGCACAAGTAAGGAAATCTCCAAACATTGGCCAGGTCCACCGCGAAGCCAATAACAGACAAGAGAAAGTCTATTTTCTTGCCCCAAGTTTCTCGGTCGTCTTCGGAGGTGGATCCATGCGGAACGCGACGACCAGGGGTGGGAATGATTGAAGAGCTGGTGTACTGGACACCATTCTGGTCCTTCACCAGTATCAGTTCTACTTCTTTTTTCTCCAGATTACACTGTTTCAGCGGGGCAACCGAAGACAGCTTATGCTCTGGTAGAACCTGGATGTTCATCTTCTCTGCGATGCGTATAAAGCCCACAGCGGCGCGGTGCTCTCACGGCCCCCTGCGGGTTCTGGCAGAGCTGATGGACTGCAACGGGGCGTTGGGTTAAGAATCGCTCTCCCGCTGACAAAACCTAATAAGTAAGTGTTGTCCGCCGTGTTAACTGCAGGTGACACGTCCGTGTACATCGACTGGTGAGAAGGGAAGAGACACAAAAGTCTGGAGAGCTTTGGCGTGCGTAAAGTTCCAAAAAAGTTAAGAACAAGGAGTAAACCTATAGATTAGGACTGGAAAACGGGAATATATGACATTTTTCTTCCCACAAAAGAGAGCTACAGTGTCTGCGTGCTTTTGATACAAATACAATATTAAGAAATAAAATATGTCGTTGGATATGCAGCAAGTGTCAACTGAAAGACCAAATTCGTCTCTACGTCACTACGCGTGAGCGCATCGGACTCGAAACCACCAATTAGTCTGCTGAAGCAATTAGCTATTCATGAAGCTTAAAAATAATTATAAAATAAAAGGCTCTTCGCCCTACTTGGTGAAAGTTAGGTACAGCTCTCTGTGACCCGATGTTGCTGTTGTCCGGACGCATCTGAAGGAAGACTGCCCATTCTGAAGGAACTTTGAGACTCGCCTTCTCAAGCAGAGAGAATAAAAAAATGCGAGCTTTTAAATCACTTTCCTCTCTCTCTTCCACGTGATATTTTATAATTGAACGCTTTCTCTCCAGTTTGATGTGAGCTTCGCATGAGCGCTTTTTTTGGTTGAGTCCAACTTCCCATAAACTAAAAGCTGAACATTTACTGATTTACTGAACCAAATTATTACGATCAACGCACATGAAACCACATATCATGACGACACTTTCATCTGTGGAAAGGTTCAGTTTTTACATGTAATACACACAAACCTTCCTATTTTTTTCCACTGGAAAAAGATGAGTCGTGTATCTGTGTGTAGGTATGCATTAGATGTAACATTATTATCAGACATAATATCATCTTACCTTTAGGTTCCTGTAGAACTAGAATTTAACATACAACAAAACTTTTTTAATGTTTTTCATTTGGACTTATCTGTTTCTTCTCTGCACTAAACAGATTGAATTACAGTTTTTCTAAGAAGCCGTAAAAGCTTTGTGTTCCATGTGTAATTTAATTCTACATCAGCTTTTGCTAGGGGCAATGATTCCTATTAGATATGGTTGATCAGTTCATCCCATTAAAGTCAATGAATGTCCTCTTTGCTCTCCAGTGCTTGTTTTATAAAGCCCTAATAGGGCTACTTTTGGGCATTTTGTTTGTGGAGATTGAATAACTGCAGTGAGGGTAAAGCCATGGACCAGGTAACAAGAAAGGATCATGTTGTTATTACTGTTTTCTCCTCAATAAGTCTTTTTCTTCTATAATGTTCAGCACTGCAAGACACATTATGTGTTTAGTTAAGACTTACCACATGTTTTCTGTTGAATGTGTATGGTTGGGGCTGCAGTTCAAAGTCGAAGTCTTTTTTTCAACTAGCGGGTTTCTTCCCTGTTAGAGGCATGTGTAATGTACAGTATATATCCAGTTAAGCAGAAAATATCTTTACAGAAATCTAACAGTGCTGTGCTGTTGTCGAGACAGAGTGAATTGCTGACAAGTAGGACCTGGACCCATAACATCAATCTTTTTAATGCTCAAGGCAAAATAATATCATCCTTCAGCTTTTAGCGTGATCATCTTGGATCCCTCATTCTGGTTGTAAAGAGTTCTTGAGGCCTCACTGTTTGTCTTTCTCTTAAGGTTTGAGCGCTCTCGTGTCGACCTTTGGATGAGAATCTAATGAAAGACGACGCGGCCTCTATGCAGCTACAACATAACCCCTGTGGATTTAACCTTAGTATTTGGTAGTCACAGTAAATATTGTCAATTCCTTTCAGTCTTTTTGCTCCTTTACATGCGCACAAACATACATGAAGGGAAGACTGATGCCTCATGAAAAAATGGCATTTTGTCTGCTTAACATTCCATACACTGTCCTTGACTCTAAGTAGCAAGTCATTACAACATGGCAATCAGGTTGCGGAACATCATCCTGAGTGTGTCAGCTGTCTGATAGCAGAGGAGTTTCCCAACAGCATACAGCACATCTGGGAAACGTGGGCTCATTTTTAAGCATGGGGATGAAACTATGCTTCTCCTCCTCCTGCACTTTAAATTTGTCGGAGGTAAAGTATCATCTGTCCACATTTTTGTTATCTTTACTTATATTTAAGGATGTCACATCATCTCACAATACCATGTATGGGAAGGATATTCAACTCAATTCAACTTAATTTGTATAGCGCCATTTCACGACAATGTCGTCTCACAGCGCTTCACAGAGATTGGCCAATAAAGAAAATAGCCTTATATAGGGAACCAGGAAGATTGCATCGAAACTTGACTTTGATCAAATGTTGACTGTGAGCATGGGGACGGTTAAAAGGGTGAGCTCTGTTTTGGATTAATGTGACTTCTGTTTGAAATGAGGGGGAAAATATATGTGTGATTAACCAGTCTCAGACCAATTCTATTTAATATTACACTGACTTAATTTGCATTTTCTACAAAAGATACATTTCAGTTTCTAAATCCTCTGTTTTAATTTCCTGTTCTGAAAGTGTTGCATAAGTGGTGAAAAACACTATAACACACCATTTCCCCTAAATTGGCCTAAAGGTAACAGGAGAAACAGGTGGCATGATATTTTGCTAACATAATTTCTCCTTGTTTCATTGAAGGCATAGTTTTAGTTTAATTAAAAACTTCCACATACTATTTAACAAATAAAAATACTTTTTTCAACAACCTAAGGTTGACCCATACTCAAATATTACACAGGAAAAGTTGTTCCTTCATTCAAATAAAGCAAGAAAACCAAACAAGTGAAGAAAAACCAAACACAGAGATGTGAAACACCCACAACACTGTGCAAGAAAACAAACCTGTAATACTGGTGCCAAAAGTGCTCTTGGACAGCCCATGTTTCATAAAGTATCCCAAACTTTGCCCTCACCAGGACCTTTACTGTTCCTATAAACCATCACATGGGAAATGAGGAACAATTACTTTCCGGAGAGAATAATGGGAGAGAGAAAATCAACAAGGTGTCATCTAGAGCGATGAGGAAACCCAACAATGAGGTTTGGAGGAACTCCCCGAAGAGCTTAAGGCTGCACAAGTCCTCACGAGTCAGAGGGTGTATGGAGATATACGACTGTGAGTGCTTGGATAACAATATAAATGTCTAAGAATCCACACCAAGCCAAACTTTATTAATTAAATATCCATCTGAATTATTTACATCTTCAACACCCAGCAGCTGGACAATGTGGTCTGAGAACAAACAGCTATGAGTTTGTCTTTGTACAACTGTGTCATGCAGCCAAGCACTGCTGAAAATCCACACTTTGGTTGTAAAATATCCCGTCTTTCAGATGCTTGTTATCTTTCCTGAATCAGTGTATAAATTAATGTACTTCCACTTCCATAACATGACTGATGCCATGGTAAAGAACAAAGCACCTGAAGAACCCCGCACACCAACCTTTCCGTGCAACTGTTTCAGCCGTGTGTACTTTGAGACAACCGTAAATTTCAACATTATTTCCGGCATTTGCAGAAATGTATTTTGCTTGGATGTTTTGTCCAGCAAACGTCTGCACTTTAAAAGCCTGTAATATTGTGTTTGTGCTCATTGGGGTGACCTTCCGAAACCCTACATCCATTTTCGTCACGCAGGACGAAGAAAGGGTCAAAGGAGCGCATGTGCACACCCAGGTATCCTGTTGTTATGGGCAGGAAAGTCCATTCTATAGGAAAGTGAAGCTAAAATAACTAATTTCTTCCTCTTATGTAACCTCTTAAAACACCCTCACAGTAATGATGGCCATCACTTTTCTGTTAAATGTAATCAATTGCACAGCTAAGATCTGAAATTGTGTAAATCTGCGTATGTATTAGAGATCTGAAGTAGTAAAACGATTCATTTACCATTAAGGTTGGTACAATACATGCAGCGGCTTCTCATTCCTAGTATATCAGCAGTATTACCTTTTAGCACTCTGGAAAGTGAAGCTCAACCATGGCTAGTCCTTGCTATGCCGGTGAGAGTCGGGCTACCTGGTTAAACTGACGCATATACTTGTGCCACATCAGTTTAATGAAAAGGCCTGTTGGTTGTGACCTTTTCCTTCAGCCTGACACAGTCAGTCGCCCATCTGTATGAGGTCTGTGTCCAGTTTTTGTTCACAAACAGAGGCTGCTCGTTCACTCAGGTCCTGAGGAGACCAAATCAAATTACCAACACATATCTCCCACAATCTACTGCGACAGGATCACCCTCGAGGCAGGGCTGAAATGGATACAGCAATATACAACCAGGATAAAGGAGGAGGATGGAGGGGCGTGGAGCCAAATGAGGAGAGCGGGCACTGAGGCTAGAGAAGGAGTCAAACTGTTGTAAGCACCAGCAGCGATGTGATTTAATTGATTCTTTGCCATCTCATCAATTCTGATCAAAATGAAATGAGCCTCTGCACATTTGAAAAGGTTAAAACAAATTGAACATGGAAATCACAGCTGGTAATCACAGTTAGTCTAACTGCAGGCTTTTAATGAGGAGCTCCTTGCTTCATCCTTCATTACAGCCTTCCATGTGTGGTGAATGAAACGGCAAGACTGGGCCGTTTCCTGTGTGTTTCTGTGCATGCGCAAGCACTGCCGAGATGTATTTAGAGCATCTTATATTAGCATCACACCCCCTTCTTAGAGCAGCTGAGCAGAAAACAAGTGAATAATAATGACACATTGACATACAAGCAATGGTTTGACAGATAAGCAGTTATGAAACAATCAGCTTCAAATTGATTGAAACTGATTCTTTTTTGTACATTTTAAACATATAAAAAATATGGTAAACATTTTTTTACTGAATACAAATAGTGTCTTGGCAAATTTTGAATGCCCATGATGCATTTCACAGTAACAACAATGCAGGCATATATAGATGTTTTATGAAGAAATGCACCGACACAATTTTAAATCATGACAGTGTTATTTTCCTTAACATATTCCTATGATCAGCTGTGCTTTTATTGATAATAATATATACCTTCTTGAATTGTTTGGGTGATTAAGTGATCCCTATTTTGTTGGTTTGGAAAAATACAATTTTTAAGAAATCAATTAGTTTATTCTTCATCCTCTGCTTGCCCTCACTCATTTTTGCTGAAACGTGAATGTTTTCTTTGCAAAATCAGTATTTGAGTTGTTCTGAATCATACTGAAACTAATTGAACATGTTTTTACACCGTTTGTTACATGAGAACACAACTTACTGGTGATTACTAGATTAATATTATACATGCAATTTTAAACGTTTGCTATTCTTATTGCTCGATGTCTGACCATATATCCGATTCTTAACTGAATCCTTGTTGAAATTAAACACAAATGACACAATTCATGAAAGATATGGACAAGGAACATACAGTTCACACATAGGAACTAACAGGCAACTGCTGGCACCTTGTGGTGGTTTCAGAGATGCAGCAGTGCAGCTAAGGCAGCCTCACTGCATTTGCGTCTCATTATAAGCAAAGTCTGAGAAAGTTATAACAAGTTTCTTAAGTGATGAATTCAACAAACACAAAGCAGGGAAGAGTTATTGTAATCTTGTTTTATTTTAAAAAGCAAACTTTTGCAGTGTTAACAAAAAAAGGGAAACCCCTGTAATTGCAATACACCCTGCTCAATAAATAACAATGCATCTTGTTAATCTCAAAGCATACCCTGCTGGAATATGCTGCTGTGAAGAAGCTCTGTTGCCTTTTTGCTCACAAATTGCCCTATTTTCAGTGGTTGATTTGCTTTAGTAAACTTAAAGCCGCAGACACGCTGCTGTCTCAGCAACAACAGTCTTCAGTAGAAATGCAAATAGATACACATGCAAAGCAAACCTCTGGCTAATTATACAGCCGTCTTACAAGGTCTGTGTCCCTGAGCGCTGGAAGAAAGTGTAATGCACAGCATCTATGCTTATTGTAAACATAGTTTTAATATAGAGGATATGTCTCTGGCTTGCCGGATGAGAAATAATCTGACTAAAGCTTACTGAACACTAATTATACTACAAGACAGAAAGCAAAGGACTCTTAGCTTAAATTTAAAAATGTGTTGGTTTGGCAGTTTTTCTTCTCACATTTGCAGATAAAACACAAAATCAAGGGTAAGATACGAGAGGTTGTGTTCATCTCTGTGAAACAAAGGGTGAGGTCAGACTGTCTGCAAGGAAACAAACAAGGAAATCACTCCAACTTTGAAAGGTTTGGTAATAAAAACAATTATTTTCAACATATTTACACATTTGATTTGGTTTCTATTTCTGTTCTAAACTACACAAAATTGATCTTTTTGATCTATTTGATGGAGAAGTCCTTGTTTAAAATCTCTATAAGGCACTAATAATGAAAACGGGAGCAGACAAGAACCAAAGAGGAAAACATTTGGAAAGAAGATGAATTTGCAAATTATGGTACAACAAGGTAGCAGATGGCCGGCTTGCATTTTTCTTGAAGCAGACGAAGTTCACAGCCGTTCTCAGACTCATTCATCCTTTTTGTCAGAGGTGCTGTCTTCATTTTTCTCCTCTGAAATGCTGTTACCGTCCAGATCCTCTTGGATCGCCTGGTATCTCTGAAGCTCCAGGTAAGTGGTGAAGAGCTTGGCGTATTCTGGGTGGCTTGTAGCAAAACCTTGAAATTCGCCTGAGGATCCACAAGCACAGAGAGCAAAACATCAGGATCAGGTGTAAGCTGAACTATGAATGCATTTATTTACTGCACATATTCCCATTTCAGAATGACATGCTGGTGGAGACATAAAGGCTGAAATGTAGCTTCACCCTGTAGGAGAAACTACTTACTGAAGGTGATGAAACCAGAGTCATCAGCATCAATCTCCTTGAAGAGTTTGGTCACATTCAGATCTGACACACCCAGAGCAGAGCACAGCAGAGCTCTGAACTCATCATGGGTGATTTTCTCATCTTCATCTGTGTCAAAAAGCTGCAACAAAAAGGAAATAAAACAACCAACTGTATATGCAAACCATATGAAAATGTGCATATTTATTTTTAAACATTTCAACTAAAACAAAAACCTAAAATTAGACACACTGAAGCAAAAGCACATAATTCTGTCTGTTCATTTTTAACAAACTAGTCAAACAAGAATAAGATTTCAGTTGCCATTTCTCCAAAACCACAGCTTCCAAAGTGACTCTGCTTTTCACAACAGACACAGTTTGTTAAGTTGACATTACCCATGTCTGTCTGAACGCGGACTGTGTTCTTCCTGCAACAGTGCTGCTGCTGCCTACTGTGCACACACAGGAAAAGCAGTTTTTCCTGCTCTACTTTATATTATCATTTAAACATTCATTCTTCAACATTTGAACAATATATTTCTGTAAATACGCAATTTATGTACAACTTACCCCAACATTTCATAAAACTAGTCGGTAAACCAGTGATGCGAGCAGGAAATATGTGATGAATTATTATTCAGAATTATTCCAACACAGTTTGGCGTTGCATTTCATTTCTTGAATAAGTCCTTTTTTTTCCTGTTCCTACCTGGAAAGCCATCCGCAGAACATCTTCGGTGTTAGCTGGTCGACACAAGATGGTCACACCAATCACATACTCCCTAAAATCAATGGTGCCGTCTCCGTTCTACACAAGGCAAAGAGACAGAACTGATTATTATAAAGTGTAGCATTTTGTCATTTATCCTTTCTGTCTGGAATCCATGAATCATCAAATCTGATCATATAATAAATCAGATTATTCTCGTCCCTGGAACCAACAATCCTGACTGCTAAACACGGATGCTATTTTAGAAACGATCATGTGATTTCTATGAAATTTGCTACCATGGGACAGTTCTTTTTCGGGCAGCAAGACACCCTGAAACCACTTTCTCATCATCTTCCTCTAATTTTCCACTGGTAGGTATGATATGCAAGGACCCCGTCCTACTAAGCTGTGTGACATTTTCACATTTTCTCACCTGTATGAGGAGTTACTTAAACAATGTGCAGCTTCAACAGAAATAACTTCATGTTTTATTTTTCCTTTTTAATTTTTTTTATTTACATAAAAATGAGTGGGCAAATAATCTTTGATAAACACATCCTCACCCTGTCAAACAGTGCAAACAGCTCCTCGAGGGCCGGGTTGACAGGCAGCTTCAGGAATCTGGCAAACTCGTCGATAGTTATGCGTCCTCCCTTACAGGAGCTGGCCATGTTTGCAAAACTCTCAAGTTCCTTCTTCACATTATCCCACTTTAGACTAAGCAGGGCACAAAACAAAAATATGTTTTACGAAGTAGTTTCTTTTTAGATACTTGAAAAGTGATCATTTTAGCGAGTGTTCTCACTTGAGTTTGCGACTGATTTTGGTGAACTCTACCAGGCCAGCCTCCATGGGAAGAGTCAGCTCACCAGCTGAGATCATGAGTCTGCAGTCTTCATATGTGTGGTCTGTCACTGGAACTGCTAAAGCACTGAAAGAAGGAGGTGTAGGAAGCTGTCAGCTTAAATGGAGATACACAAAGATCAGGGAGATAAGAGCCGTGCAGGAACCAAACTCAGTGTTTCACATCAACTTCCGTGCCACATTAAACCATTTAATAACTTTCATTCATTACTTGTTGATATATTTACTCTCCCTTTTCTATTAAACTTTGTTATACAGTGCACTCAAGGGATGCACAGCAGAATGTGCAACTCAAAGTGAGGAAATTGTTTTGTATAGCACTATTCAAAAAAGCATCAGACCAATAAATACTCACTGGGCCATAGTTTCTCTCACTCTGCTGGCAAACAGAGCGGGGCTTTTCTTCTCCTCCTCTGTGGGGACGTGCGGCGGCAGGAACTGAAAAACAGAGGAGAAAGGTTGCAAGGAAGTGGACTCCTACACCTTGGCATGAAAGCTAGAAAGCACCTCTGCCACCGCAGATACGGTACCACTGCGTGCTGAATACCATTCACCTCCTTATCAACACTGCAAACTCATATGTGGAAAAGCAGATAAAAAGCCTTTATACAACTTCATGTTGATAGGAAAACACAGCTGTTACCTCGATTTCAACTGTGGTGTACAGCTGGCACAGCGTCAGAAGCAGCAGAGTCTTCCTGGACACAACAGAAGCACAGCGTTCTGTTGCATGTATCCATCCAAAGTTACCACAAGTCACAGCTGCTACTGAGCTGTTCCTAAAGTCAAGTCAAAGTAAGAGACACGGCCCTAGTATGCAGGATACTTACGAGCTGAAACCTTGCCAAGTCCAACTCACTGTATCCTAAAGGGAGAAAAAACAGCAGAATGTAGAAATGATCCCAACGAATGAATAAATAAATAAAATACTAATATATTTAGCCAGGAAGGAAGAAAATGGTTACTGTTATTTTCCTCTGTGTTGTGTCAGATATATTATGTTTGCAGTGTGGAAGAGTCACAAAGCTCACCAGTTTGTTGGGATACCTCATGAGCACAGGCTGCACAGGAACGCCGGGGATAAAGGCACCTACAGGTTGGAAACATGACAGAGGAACATACTTTTTAATATGTCTTTAAGCAGCAGTAGGAGGAAGTAGTAAAATAGCCACGAGTTTACTATTTATCTTCTTGGGCCGGTGATGGACTGGACCTGCCCAGGTGGAAACCTGTTTCTCGCCTTACTAGGTTTTGGAATAAGCTTCAGCTTTCACACAACTCTGACTTGGATTAAGTTCTGTCTGGTTTTTGCTTGCAATTAAAAAATACTGCTCAGGATTACTTTTTATGACGTAGCATCTTCTCCACTTACCTTGTTTAAAAGTTATGAGACATGAGCGGTTTGTACATGTTCCCTCTGGAAAGATCAGAAGCTGCAGAAAACAAATCCTTATTACTGGTTGTTTAAATTCCATGTTTGAACACTTTTATAAAGTATGGGAAAATTAGGGATAAGAAAAAAGTGTTTATTTTAAACAAGGCCTATGCTGTCGGAAGCTACACTAGGGGTATATCCCAGAATGCACCTAATTCTCCAATCCTGGAATAGACACAATACAATACAATAAAGACGCACACTTCCAGTAACAAAGCGCCACCTGGTGTTGAAACTTTGAACCAGCCTGGCGTGACATCAGGACAGGATGCATCCTGAGGTCATGACCTTTTATTTGCACTTGATTTGAGGTCAATGAGACAAATAGTTCCAGAGATATGGCCAAAAATCTGATTTTTCATGAAAAAATTGCCACCTAGTGGGGAAACCATAAATCCGATCATCGTGAAATCCGATACAGATCGTCCCCTTGGGAACCTAAACTGAGTATCACAATCCAATTGGGAAGACTGTTCAAGTTATCATGCTCCTATGAAGGCTATCTGGCGGCGGTGGTCATAAAGAAACCATTATATCCCCACATTAGGAGATATAATAATCTGAGTTAAAACTACAGATATTTTTCTTCTTTCTGGCATCATTTTTATGTTGCATTAGGTTTTTACAGTGCAGGCTACTTGAATTGGCTAAAAATGAACATGTCAAGCCAACTTCCTGAATTGTGCCTTCGAGGTTTCTTAGTTTTCTGCTTGTGCTGGGTGACAAACCAACAAACCTGCGGCCAGTGGCCTTCAGACTTAGCTCGATGTTCAATCTCCTGGATTGTGTTCTTTCTGGAATCCGGGTCCTTTCTGGACACAAGTACCGGCTGCAGACAACGAAGGAACCCTGCATCAGTGAACAAAACATCAATAATATAACAGTTACCGAATTCTGTTATTATTGGACAGTCACTTATTGATACAACACACCTGCTAGATGAGCAGTGTCACTACAGCGAAGAATATGGTTGGAAAATACTTGTGTTTATCCATTTCAGGGCAAACTTCACAACGGACATTTAAGTTGACATGGGTGAATATCAGCAGCACAATGAGGGCAACAGATGTTTTACAAGTTCCTTGTAATCAAACAGACTTTAACATAACATGTGCAATCAGATAAAGACGGATTTTTTTATGGTCAAAACTGTTTTCGCACGTGCACATCACACAAGCTGGATGTTTCTGATACACAAGTTTCCTCAAGCACTCCCCAACATTCCAGTCCTGCAAAAACAAGCCAAATGGAAGCGTCTTACTGCCAAAGATAGGCGTATCCAGGTTCTCGACACGTGAGACAGTGGAGAGCAGGCCAGCTACGATGCACACGATCCCATCAAAAAAGCTGGAGTGGGGGGCCACAGCCAGGATGGGAGCCTCACTGCTGTTGGCCTGCGTACCCTTCACCACCACTCTGAAGCCCAGGCTGAAGAAGTAAGCCCTTCCCAAGGCAGCCATCACTTTGCGACACATAAATCTGGAATTTAAAGAGAAAAAAAAGCTCAATTATTTTATTTTAAAAAGATTATTGAACATTAAGCTCTGTGAACTTAAATTAAGTAAAGAATGATTTAACAATAACTAAAGATGTCTCATTTTGTGCACTTTCTGTAATCCTCGAGTGAATCTTACCTGCACCAGCTACCTCCTTCTAATCTACAGGGAGCATGCATAACCGCTTGGACAAAATGATAAAAAGCCACTGTGGAACTTTGAAAGCTTGGTCAGAGATTACAAAGCAATGAATATTTAAAGCTGTAATAATGCTGCTCCATTAGGCAGAGGATGTAACACAATGCCTTGCACCTTCCAGAGTAAAACAGCTTCAACTTATTTCAGCTGGTCAAGTCCTTCCCGCTATGATAAGGCCTGCTCCAAACGGCATAGAGTAACATACTGAAGTTAGCTTCTGCATTAGCATTTGATATTTTGGCTTTATCTCATATTAGCTTCTCTTTTGCTCTACACTACAAAAACTGGCTTTAAAAAAACCTACAAAAATTAGGTTAATTTTCCTTGACATAAGATAATATTTCTTGTTCTGTTGGCAGATAATTTATATTATGTATGCATATGTGTCCTTGATTTGAGATGTATACCTTACATAGATTTTAGTTTTTGGAGTGTAGTTGCACAAATCTTTTGTAGCTGCTTATTTGAGAAAGACTTCATGCAGTTTTACAAGAAGCAGTCGATGACAGTTGATAAAAAGAAAAAAAAACAATAAACCAACAACAATCAGCTCAATGTGGTTAAAGAATGTGCATAAAACCGGTGGCAACTATCGGTGAGATCAGTGAGCTATACAAGCGCATCACAAAGAAAAAATATGCAAAACACCAGAATATTAGACGCCTGTGCTAAGAGAAAAGCCTGAATTACTTGTTTAACCATCGGGACCCAGCATTAAAATGAAAATAAGTGCAAAGTGTTAAACTGAACATAGGAATGTGCATTTTATCTTGTTTTCATCATTCACCTACACAGTGTAATCATACAGAAAGCTGTGGTCACAAGATCTGTGGGGCAAAAATGAGTCTGAATCAGCTGCTGAATGGAAAGATGTTGTCTCACATCTACAGCCAAAGGGGTCGAATAAAAACAAACTGCTGCTAGTCACTATTCTGAATCTGCAACAAGTGTTTTCACACTGCATTTATTACACATAATGGTGATTATAACACTAATATAGCATTTGGATGTTTACAGGTTTCCTGTTTGAATGCCAAGAAGGGGGAAAACACCTTTTCAGTTCCCCTCTTGCCCCAGTACAGCAGACTATTTCCCTTCTGAGAACTATGTGAAGCAGAGCTGATGTAATACTTGATATTATCTCGCATAGAATGATTTAGCAAAAATGCACGCAGATCAGAGACTAGCATTTTGTGCTCTGCGTTGTCCATTTTGAAAAGAGGCTGAGCCCAGTTCGTCTCCTTTGTCTTCTTTCAGTAAAATTCTCTCATTTATTTATTTATTTATTTAGTGTTTCGTTGGGAAATAGCTTCCTTTGAATTCAGTGCATTGCTTCATAAGTATGGATACATGTGCTAAGCAAGTAAGCAGCAAGTTCCTGTTTTGTCAGTCCAGTTTGAGAGGTGATACAATATTTATAGTTTCTGCACTAGTTTCGGTAAAACTATTTATAGTTTATAGTTTTACCTCAAGTACTCAGCACTAATGGTTTATCCTTTATATTTCTAAAATAGAATAAAATAAGATAAAGAAAAAAGTCAAGGATTGTGCAGAACTAGTTATTTACATGGCCGTAATATTATTGTGGATGCAGGTGTATAAGTGTTGGCCAACACAGACACAGTGCGAAAGTCTGTCTTTTATCATGGCTACAGTTTGCTTGTGTAAAGTGTTATTATATAATATAATAACTTACACATGGCAAAGCGACCCAAGTGAGTAGCTATTATGCTATCCTGGCTAATGCTAAGCTGGCAATCAGTAAACTGATCTTAATCTACGCTTAAGTTTTAAAATGACAGTTTTTTAAAGTGAATTGAAGAGATCATAATATATAGTCATAAGTCTAAGTTGGAGTTCTGAGAAAGAAAAGGCAGAATTGGGATGGGATTTGTATCCATAGTTACCGTCTCCAGCCTGTCATTGGTGCCACAGCCCCTTTCAGAGGATGCTTAAAGGTTATTATAACAGCCACTGGCCATGTCACCATCAAGACCAGAGAGATGAGGATCGCTCGAAGAGGGACCAGGAAGATTCCAAACAGGACACACTGCATGGAGAGGAGAGGACACACGCACACACACACACACAAACTCCCAGCTATAAATCATTCACTTGTGACATCCAAGGTAACGTCTCATGTAAGAGCAGAAATATGCACCATTCCACAAATACACATCATTAAACAGCTTTTAGAAAACACAACGGCTCTCATTGTTTGTGCTGCAAGCCGATTGCCAGAGCTGCAGGGGGAGATTATAGGCCTGGTCACACAGTGGCCTGTGTGCGTGTGTGTGTGTGTGTGTAGCCATGTACATCTGAAACACTGCGAGTGCTGTGTTACCGAAAGCAATGGCCATAGTAAGAAAGCCCAACCTCACCATTGAATTTAAACATTATACTCACTTTGATTATATCGGCTTTTGTCAGTTTGGTGTCTTGCACGAATGGGTTGATGACGGCTGGCAGGAGCAGAGATTGCTGCCTCGGCAAAGCGAACACGCGCTGAGGCGGCATTGCTGTCCAGTCCGCAACGAAGCAAGTGTTGCAGTCACCGCGTCGTTATGTTATCATTTCACTTCCTCAACTTGGGGTGAAGGGTGGGGGACCTGTTCTCATTTCCTCACGCATAAGAACCTATGAAATGCGGTATACAGACACACACGCGCGCGGCTTGAAGCCAGAAAAGAGCCGCTCGTGTGTGAAGCCCCTCCTCCAACGTGGCGTATATTCCAGTTTTAATCGTTTTCATCATTCTGTCATCGCGGGTGTTCACACCTTATGATGGTCTTGTGCTTTGTTGCTTGCTGTAAGATGTTAAATCAGTTTTACAGAAAGACAGATAAAATGGTGTGATATGCTGTCTGTGAATGAGACATTAATAAAGGCTGAAGGAGAAAAGTGCAATAAATTATCCAAATGCTAAAGCAGCTACTCACAATTTACAACTGTTTTAAGGAGATTCAAGTCAAGCCTTTATTTGTGTGAGTTCATGTATGTGTCCACCAGATGGCGCAGTTTGTACATATTTTCGTTTGGTTAAGGTTTCTTTAAAATAGTACCAAACTATTCTTCCTAAATATGTTCAATGCGTAGATATTTATTCTTATAAGTGAAATTTTAATTTTTTTAGATTCTTTATTATTTTTTCCACGATAAACTATTTTTAAATAGCCTGTGTAAAAAAACCATGTTTAAACTGTGTTATGGGAGATTTCAGATCTTACTTTATTCACTTTAGTAATGTGTTATTCATGTGTTAGTGGAAAAAACAGTGTCTGCGTACTGTGACACACTCAGAGACTTTAAATGAAGATGCTCCTAAGTGACTGGTCAGAATTTGCTCCAGACTTCTGCTCTGGCAGATCTTTGGGCCAAATCCTCCTGAATTGAAATTCAAGAGGATTTGGCTCAAAGATCTGTTGTGTCACCTACAGGTAGGAATCATGTCCGGATATGAGAAACATATCATGAATTGAGTAATCATTTAAGTCTGGTTGTTCTTAAACACAAATGGTACAAGATTAAATGATGCATTCTGACATGTTAATGTGACATTTAACATAGTGCTGAGGCCAAGATTTCTCAAGTGACATTAATAAAGTGAACAAAGTAAGATCTGAAATCTCCTATATCAACTGAAAAAAAAATAACTCTTTCTCTATTGATTGACTTGTGAGTAATCTAATTATTACACCGAAAACTTTCAGTTTTTTTAAAATTGGTATTTCTGCTTTTCAAACTTGATCGAGCCAACAATTTCAATAGTTTAGATAAGAATAGAAACCCCCCATGACTACATTTTTAGGTTTTGCAAAAGCATGAGAATGTTTAGTCAATCGGTTTATGCTGTCTGGAATAGTAAAATCACACAGTCAGACTGGATCATCTGTGCGCTCTTTGACCTCACCATCAAGATGTTGAGAAGGTAAATAATAAATAGAAATATACTAATTGTCCTTTGTTTTTATTAAAAAAAAAAATAATAGTACAGCAAAGTCATTGTCCTTTAGGTAAATGGCCTGACTGGTCGGGGCATCTACCAAGTCTGTGCCTGGTCTTATTCCAGATGCTGGCTCTGAGAGTCTTTCTGTCTCAAGGCCAACTTTTCCTCTGGTGACATTGAGTGGACTAGAGATTTTTCTTCCCTTCATCCTCAAAGAGCATTTTGGAGGGGGGAGGGTTCAGCCTTAGAATATTTCTTTCAGGAGATTGCTCTGCTCACTTTCTTCCTTGCAGGTTCTTTCAAAAGCTTTATTTTTTACATTATGCTTTATACACAGTCGCAATACAATCATGTTCACATTGCATTATATTATGATCTTTTGTTGACAACATAATTCGGTCATTCATATTTTATAAGGTCTCCACCCTTTTTTTTTAAAATGGCTTCCTCCAGATATTCTCAGTAGAAACAGGTGCAACTACAGCTGTTACCAGCACAATGAAGCAGTGTTGATCAAACACTGTCAAGTTAATGATATAAGTCTAACCAATAAAACATGGTTGAATCAATTATATATTCTCAATATCTACCTTTAATCAGAAACCAACTATATTAATCTTAACTGAATTTATGATTCATCCTATAGCCTTGCAAAACGTGAACAATATTTAATCACAGAATGACAGGAGTGTCTACTTCAGGATTTTACCCTTTTGCCGGCATTTCCATGAGGGAAACTTCAGGAAACACAGGTTTTCATTGTGGAGGAAGAGGAGGTGTTGAACAACAGATGTTCATCTGGACAACATGTCAGATAGGACAAAGTGGAGGAATCGATCCTGTTGGGGAATGTAATTCTCTTTGCTGTGATTCATTGGGAAAGAATGATCTTTTGTAAGGAAACTCTTTCTGTCTAACATATCTACAAATTCAGATGTGTTAGTCTTTCTGAAAAGCTTCACATTTAGTATTGGAATAATGACTTCACAAGTCTGGTGAGAGTTTATTCACAATTTTTTTTATCTTGTAATGCATAACAATTCCATTTTATTGACCATCTTTATTGATGACAGTAACAAAGTGCACTAGCATTAAAAATAACACAAGACATTAAGAATATACTGTTAAAACCTAAGAAATAAAATGTTATACGTATAAAAAAAACCAGTAAACAATACTACTGCAGTATTCTTGTTATGATTCTATCATACAGAAAGTCTATCCTCTACAGGCAACCTGTGCCATTAACATGTACCTTTACTGAAGGACAATGCAACATTGAGTTGCCATGGTAATACCCGGTCTCCTTACAGTGCAGTTCCCTTATACAAAGTGCTACCAAAACGAAGAATAATGTGTGCTTGAAAATGTTACTTTTTGACACCCAGAAGATACTAAGAAGTCCTACCAGACATAGTTACATAGATTATAAAATACACAGTATATATGTAGGACTATACGCAAAAAGCTATCTCTAAAAGCACCATTTTCGGTCATATTGTGCAATTTCATTTTATTTCAAATGTATTGCACAACAATGAGAAAATTAATTAAAACTGATACATTTATAAAATTGTTTTTTTTACAATGGACTTAGAAGAAATGCATAGCCAACATGAATTACCCTTTAAGGTGAAAAACAATCTATCATAATATTTTTTTATAAACTGGCAGTACTTAATAGCACTGCGTTCAATGCAGTGCGGACATACCTGATGTCAGAATTTTTAAAACAAGGATTAAAAAAAAAATTAAAAATTGGGGTACATATCATTATAGATCTTCATCAACATTACATAATGACAAAATCACATTGAAATAAAGCAAATATCCAGTTCCATATGTTCACCCTGTGTAAAAGGTCTTGATGTGCCATTCTACAGAGCTGGAGACTGGTTATACAGGCCACAGGGACACATGTCCCAGTAAAGCGAGCTGAGTTACTGGAGTAAAACTGTGCACCGCGGCCACCTCAAGTTGACGCAGTACCGTGTTGATGCCATCGTCAGACAAGGTCATCATCACCTCATTGAAAGCCACTTTGTTAAACACTCAGCAACCTAGCCAGTCCTTTGTGATCTCACCCAACTTGACAATCTTCAAGCTGCTGTCTTCTAGTTTGAAGTAGTGGTTTCCTTTGAAGAAATAGCTGTAATCTGTCAAAGACAATCAGAGTGGTTGTAGAAATACAAGATTAGAATTTCCCATTTTAATCTATAAACAAAATAATCTGTGGCAATCAAGGTGGTAATCACTGGAATAGCCAATCAGGCTCTGGCCAGGATAAAATTGAGCCTCTCTCTCTGAATTATGCTAATCACTCTGCAAACAGAGGCACCTCTGTACGCAGCCACAGACTTGCTTTATATAAATGTGTGTTTAAAGTGTGGTTAAGGGTCTATGTGATGCCTAAAGTTTGTGTGTATGTTAGCAAAGCAGCAATGGAAAAACCCCAACCTAAAAATGTGCATAACCACTTAAACCTTAGGAATACCTGGGTTACTGTAACATTTCAGAATTACTTTACTAATGTTGCCTTGCTAAAAGTTCCCCACCATTTATGTCTGCAATGTCCTTCCACCCAATAGGCAAAGAAAACATAAACCACCAAGTGTCATTCACTCCCTGCAAATAAAATCTCTGAGTGCGCAACATAAAGCAGCTGTTAACCCATTGACTGTCCTGGCTTCCATCATGGTCAGGTCAAATATCACTCCCAAACTATGCACTTTCTTCTGCTTATTTCCTTGTATTCTTTTGCAGGCAACTCCTATAAACATGTTACCTCTAGCTAGATGGAGTCATTACCCTCAGAATTTTAATATATCTGGAATTTTACTGCCAAAGGCCCAGTTCCAGACTTGCTAAGAAAGCTGATTTTCCTGTTATTTACCAAAATGAATGTCAGTCCACAGACAACAAACTAGCACATGTAAAATCAGCAGTGTAAAAGCTAAAGCACAACAGCTACCTTAAAAACACAACAGCATTGACGTTTGTGGATGTAATTACAGCTTGTTAAAATTTATTTTCTAAATTATGATCTCACTAGTTACTGACCAAAACCCCTTGCACAAAACATTTATCCAGTTCCGCAGAATACCTGATCCAATGCATCCTTCACACTCTAGTGTGAATCTTCTAACAAGCCAGAATATATATATATAATAACAAAACACAGCAGCCATTGGGATAGGTATAGAACTATTGAAAATTACATAATTTAGTCTGCTGACACTTTACCGCAGTACTAACAGGAAAACATAGTAAAACTGAAGTAAATGAATAAACAAGCAGCAAACTAGCACTTACCAAAATACTTCATATCTTTTATTCACACACAAAACTATGAAAAAGTATGTCAAAGTATGCAACACGCGGACTAATGAGTAGAAATAATATAACATTCAATAAAATAATAAAATCTTATTTATGTATATCAATCTGTATATCAAACTAATTAAACACCTTAACAATATGCTAACGTCCTGTAAGGTTTGCGCAATGTATGCAGGATCTCTCTTCTATTGCAGCCTCGTGGTATAACCTACTTTTTTACTTTCATGCACTTTGAGTTATAAAGTGTCTTGTTATATTTAGTAGGAATAATCAACCATTCTCTGACACAGGTGAACTTTATAGCTAAGTCATTATTTCATGCTAATGCTTCATTCTTGCCACAGACTTCAGTTATTATAGCAGTGTTATTATTAACAATGTAGTTGTCCAGAACCAAGCGCTGTTGTAGAATGCAGTGCTAGCTTAGCTGTAGACATGTTACGCTTACATTACTTGACCTCTAAACTGTTTGATGAAAAATGTTGTTGAAACAAATGCTACATTTAAGCAAATGTTTAAATGTTCACAAAAATGTTATCTCGTTTCACTAATTTGTCAAATTCTTAACTTTCCTTCCTTGCTTTAGTCTTACAGAGGCTTCTGTACTTGTGCAAATTGAGTAGCAATAATAAAAAGATGATTATTTTACCAATGCCATTCAGGCTGAAGGCAGAGTCAACGTCATCTGGGATACCATTCCAGGAATCAGCAATAAGTTTCGGAAAGCCAGGATCCATTGTCTTCCTGTCTTCGTCATATCTGCAAACAACAATGACTAGCTTAATTGCATTTTTAATTAGTATTTTATTGTTTAATCCACAAAGAAACACATACACATGCTTTTTTCACTGAGCTAAATTAGTTTAAAATTCCATGTTGTGTAAGCATGATTAGCTCCGTTGTGCATTAGAGTAAAGTTTATGTTTCACCAAAAGCTAACTCAGTCCAGATGCAGTGCAGCAATAAAAAGTTATGACATCAACTGCTTACGCTAGGGTGGTTCAGATAATGGTTTCAGTCTTACAAATGGCTGCATAAGGTTTCTTCTCACCTCCAAAATTTGTCCCCAGAAAACAAGTAAGTCTTCCGGTTCTTCCTAAAGTTGAATGCTGCATCAATTTGCAACAGGTCAGCAGGGAGATCAAGGCCAGAGATCCTCTTTGGGTAGCCTTTCTCCAGCTCATCGGCTTTGTAAACCCACATCTGATTGCCTGAAATAGACGAGTCAAAAGTGAATGCACCATTGAACTAATCAGTAAGAATTTTTTTAACAAATCCCTTTTAAATCAAGGTTATTTTCAAGTCTATGGTGTGTATCTCATCAGTATTCAGGAAAGTTGTCATTTTAGAATGATGCTGAGAATGTCTCACAAACCACTAATAGCTATGGTTGAATTACATAAGGTATCATTGCACACAAGAACACTTAGGCAACATTCCTGCTACTCCTAATGTTTCAGGACCTAGAAATGGCTGATCAAGTGATAGTGAAATAGAGAAGATGGTCTTTTTATCTCATTAGAAATTAATCTCTTTGCAAGGATAATACATTAATGTTAATAAAGATCTTGGCAGTTTCTTTCATTTCTTGCCTTCTCCTGCATACCTGAGAAGAAGACTGTTTTCTCCTCCACTGGGTTTTCATAGGCAGCATCTATCCTGCCAGGTAGGTCGGGCCAGTAGGTGGCCACTAGCATAGGGCCGTTGGGTTTGCTTCTGAAGTTGACTGACCTGAACAGGAACCTAGAAGTGATAGAAAGAGCGGGTGAGCAATCATGAAGTAGAGGAGCTGGAGATGAAATCAGAGTGAAAGGGGAGCGGAGAAGGTTAATAAAAAAAAATGGGAGGGTGTATGTGTGTGTGTGTGTGTGTGAGAGTTATGGGGTTTAGTGCAAGTGCTTCACTGGCCTAGCTAGCCACAATGGCCTGATTCATGAGCATCTGGTTCTCGTTAGGCTTAAGGCTGCAGACGCCAGCGGAACAAGACCCATCTTGCCCGGATTTTCAATACACAGCTGCACAACAACAGCAGCAGCTTCCCAAACTCTTTTCCACTGACCTAATTTTTAGTAAGAAAAAAACTACCAGCCATAAATGATGAGTGCTACAATGAGGACCAGAATAAAGACCAGGACTGAGGACCAGAATAAAGCTAACAAACATGAATAGTTTACATAAAAAACACATTTTAACAACTGATTTGTTAGGAAAAAATTAGGCATATCTCACTAGAAAATAACAATCTGGGAATTTTGTTGATTTAGTGTCTGTTTGGATCAGTCTGTGAAGTGTATGTCAGACACTCAAAATATCTAAAGGGTTTTGTATGAAAGCTTTGATTTCCCTTCTTCCTTTTGACTTCCTGAACTTATCCAATATAAAGGCAAACATATCACGGCCTAAGGGCTGGCAAAAAGGACAGACTCACAGGAGCAGCAGTGATGGTATACATACATTTATTTAATGTGATATTTTATTTTTCTGTATGTGCAGTCGGAATAACTACTATTCTACCGCTCTATGTATGTAATATGTAATTAATTTAAGTTGCACATGTTGACTAAAGACTATTTTAACATTTAAACCTTTTGAATCTTTATTATATTAAGTGTATTGGATGTTAGTGCTGTGAGTGGAAATCTGTATGAGTGACAGGTTACATATAAACACCATTTCTACTAACGGGTGTCTTATTGAAGTAACCTAATGTTATTTTATAAAATTATATAGTGTTTTTCTTCCTGTGGTCATCAGTTCTTTTGTAGGCATACAGCATGTTTGCATGCAGTAAACACTTTGCTAAAAGTGCTTTTCTACTGGCAGTAGTGGAGTAATGCAGAGAACTAAAGATTGCCTAAATTTTATAGGACACTGATGCACCAGTCAGGTCCAGGAGTAAGTCATTATTAAAAGCTTCAATGTTTGCAAATCTTTGTATTCCCAAAAAGTTGGAACAAGTAACTGCAGTGCAAACGTAGCTCAACATTTTCACTGATTTCCATTAAAGTTTGTTTAAACGGCAGAAGCAGCCAAACAAAACACAGCGTGTTTATTATAGCAGTAAAAGCTGAGTGCAGTCTTACATCAAAACACCCTGATAAAACAAAAATGGCCTTTCTTAGCCGTTCCAAGGTAGCTGATGTTAATATTGTACGACATGAAGTTGTGTAAAACATTGCAAATACTTTTGGTCCCATAAAATCAGAAAGAATGTGCACTTTTCTGGAATGATTTTTCACTTAAAAGAAGAATTTTGTTTGGTTGTCTTGTAAACAGATTCACATTTTTCTCCCATGTTGTATTTATGACAAAGTAGCTGCTCAGGGAGTCTGTCGGTGACTGTTTATTACAGCTGGTTGGTTTAGTCAAGCAGGAGTAAAGTTTTAAAAGCCTAAAAGCTGCACTGCGGGTCGCAAACATCCTCCACTTGCAATGTGCTTTAATACAAACACAGGAGCGTGTTGCTTGTGATAAATCTAACCAACACGTTGTTCCACTAAGACAGACGTTATAATTGTCTTTTCCTTAAGCTCGTAGACAGACACACACACTTTTATGCTGAGCTCAGGGAGTGCTGCGAGCATTACTCACTGCACCATGTTAAGATGTGTCCCACATCACACGTGCTGATTCAGCAGACAGATTCCACTTTTACAAGGGAGAAGTCAAGTGAGCCTAAATAAAAGAGCTCTTTTCTTTTTGTGAACTTTGCTGGTAGCAAAGCTCTACATTACACATTAACACACCTTCAGATACCAGAATAAGTGCAATAAGCAGGCTCATGCTGAAACTTTACTCGTCTGAGACAGATTCAAGCCAAAGCTTAGAAATAACTGTACTATTTTAAAATTTCTCTCATTTTCATTTATCAGTCTTTGAAACTTTACTTACATTTTCAGAAGAAGCATAAAACGCCTGTGTTATACATGCACAGTGCCCCATATCTCCCCCACATCACACATATCACCTCACACATCCTGACAATGCAACAATGTCTAATTTTACATTTGGCCCACTTTTTTCACAGTCAGTATTGTTACAAACTGCTATCACCTACATACTTCTATAAACTTTTATTTTTTACATGTACTTGAACTGGTTGCATTGATTATATTTGATCCTTCATTATTGTTATTTCTTATATTCATGCAACAAACGATAATGCAGCATTATTTCAGTTTCAGCGTCTTGCTGATCTAAGTGTACGTTAGTTAATGAATGCAGTTATTTTAAGTTATTTTACTATTGTGAGCACCGAAGCAGGCAATACCTGTTAACATAATTTTGACCTCTGCCCAATTTATATGAATAGAACAGCAATAAAGAATCCTTAAACTTCAAAATATAATACTGTGGAATACAATAACTGAAGCATAAATAACAAAAACGAGGCACAGCCTCATATTTAAAATCCAGCAAATGTGCTCACATGAGCTACTGATGCTTTTGAGGTACTTAGATGGGATATTTAGATCCATATGTCCCCGTTAGAGGTCACAGTGCAGCAGCAGTGATGACATATGGACTGTTCGTCTTTCTGTTTCTGGTTAAATCTTCAACCCAACAAAACTTTGAGGAGAATTAAGTTTCAGCTCGACTTGAATTCCAAGAACTGGGCCAAAATTTCACGGTCCACAGGGCACCCCTTTCGTCTCTGCGCTGCTCTGTTGCTCGCTGCAAATGTGTGGATGAGAGCCACTGCCAGGTGAAAAGTAAATCTGCATTAAAGCAGGATTTGTAAGCAAAGCTGTGGTTTGTTTCTCCCAGGTTCTAACTCAACGCACTCAGTGAGGCGAACTGAAACTCTGTGGTAGGGAGGTCCACTCGCTTGTTTTTACTGGACCCATTTCCAAAATGCCTGTGACAGATATACAACTCTTATTACCTTAAAATGACAAAGAGTTAATATTTCAACACGACCACGCAATGATTTGTTTGCTATCAGGTCTATTTAGCCATACTATTGTTTCTGTCTCGGGGGAATCTGTCTGTCGCATATCTGATGAAAAAAAATGTGATGAAAAGGTCCATGAAAATGTGGGAAAGTACACTGACTCACAAAGACTGTTGACCAAACCACAGGATTTCATGAAACTCCTCGTCTACACAGGCTCAGCCTGTAGACATACACTAAGCCTGAAAGATTCTGGATTCACTGGCGCCAGCGGAGAAGAGGCTTGTAGGCTGTGTTTACGAGTGATGGCTATTTTTGCTGCAACTGCTTGACTGAATGATTTGTTTCCTCATTTCACTAATTGTCGCATCAAGTATTTACACCACAGCCTTCTTGTGGAGTAAGACTCCAGTGTGAGAAGCACTAATTAAAATGAAATGTCAATAAAAACTGGACATTGTTTGTGAGGGAATTATTATGAATAATGACTGGTTGAGGCTTCCTTATGTTTGGTGACATGAAAACACAGAGCTGAATGGTGTGAATGTGATTGTTCGTTGTGGCTCACAGACAGGAAATTTATCCAGACTTTGGCAGTGCCTGGAAGGGTTAAAAGATTCAACAAAAGCTTTAGCATGGCACTTAGATCTGAAAAGCTAGTGACAATAATAATAATGCTTTAATGCTCATAAACAATGGAATAGATCATCTCACCGAAGCTGTGTTGAGGCAACATCTTTGAGGCTGATCAAAATGTAGCACTTGTGCTACATGTCTATGTATGGACTTTGATAACATTAAAACAATTCTTCATTAAAACTTTGGTGATCATAAAAGCAACAGCATGTGATGGGTAATTTTTTAAATACCAGTTATGGTTATATTTAGAAAAAAAGCATTTTCGCTTAAACAACAATGCATTTCTAATTTTAACCAAGCAGTGTTACAGCCTAAAGGCAAGCAGGAAATGACAGTATTATCACAATGTGTTGCATTTACATCTAACCATGGCAACCAGTAAATGTCTATGACATCCAGGATGGTGACAGTTGTATTGTTTTCTTATAAAAACCCAAGCAGGAAATGATTTCTGTTTTTGTTATTGTTACTGATAGTGTATGCTGTTCCTTTAAACTCACAGTTTAAAGAATTTAGTTGCTCCATCTGACCACTCCTTCCTCCTACTTTGTGGCTTGGTAAACAGCAGACTTGACAATAATGTTTGCTCTGATGCAGAAATGCATCTGTGGGGCGTATTTTCCATGATCTGCTAGTAATTAAGGTTTTTTACGGGGGCCCAGTTGTGTTTAGAAACAAGATGTAAACAAATGGGTATTTCAGGGGTACAATGTGTATCCTGTAGGAAACAATTACCTGTCTTTGAAGAAAAAGGTTTCTCCTCTAATCTGTGCAACAGCATCGAAGACAACTGGTTCTTTACAGATGTCCATTGGAGTGACAGGACCCTGAGTGGGAGGCAAAGGCTTGTCTGTCGGCACACCTGTTCCATGATTGACCAGAAAATGTCACTTTTAATGACAAATAATTACATATTGATTGTAAGATAATCTTCCTTGTCTACAAAGAGGAAAAAAGATATTTGTTTGTACAAGAACATGAATGTCAGTTCTCACCGTAGAGCTCCTGGATGCCTTTGATGTCATCTTGAGACAGTCTGAAGTCTTTCGTAAAAGTGTAAATAGGAGCCATAAGTGCTCCAGGGTCCTGAGAGTGCTCCAAACCAAGAGCATGACCAAACTCATGGGCTGCCACCAGGAATAAGCTGTATCCTAAAAATAAAATGCCATATAAGTCTTTTAATGTCTCTAAAGTAAAAAAAAAAAGCTAATTTCTTTGAATGACCCCCCACCCTCACATAGAAATGCTGTCAGTTGTATTACTTTATTTTCCTGCGTGTTGGAAGACAGCTTAAGGTTTGGACAAATAAAAAAATAACTCCTTGTTTTGTTCTTTGTGTCACATAGGTATTATAATCCAAAACTACAGTAAGAACTTTCTACCTTGGTCAGGACAGAAACCCCACTTGCGGTCATCATCGTAGCTCTTGGTGGTAGCGCACCACATCTTGCCATCGCTGCGTCCAGATGTGGTGCAGGAGTCATAGCTGTCTCCCAGAAAGGTGAAAGGGAAGGCACACGGGCTTCCTTCTGCATTTCCTCCCACTGTTGACATGGCTGCAGATTGCAACACAAAGGTAACATTTTCAAAAGTTTTAAAATTGTTAAGTGAACTTCTGTAACTTATGAAAAAATATCTTATGCCAAAAATGATTCTTTAAAGTTTGCTGTGCACAGAACTGTGAAAAGAGAGCAGATGTTGCTGAAAACAGCACCATGAAAGCAGCTGGCACAACACAAATTAACACCAATAAAGAAATCCACTGGGCGTAAAACCAAAGAGCTCCTGCCCAAATTGATTTCCTTTCAAAGAGAGATCATTTTCAATCTGGCAACACTGCTTTTTGTGTTTGTTGTTGTTTTTATGTATTTTTCAGCGCAAACTCACCCAAGCTTCAGCAACAAAGCTACATTCCTAACAAAATAAAACCTGATAAAATGATTTAACACTTCTCTGTCTATCTCTCTCCCTACTTTCTGCTCTATCTCAACCTTAAAACCAGTCACACCAACAGAATGGAAAATTAAGCCCTGCCACTTCACATTAAAATACTTTCACAGTTATTCAGTTGACCATGACCAGAACCAAAAAATCACATCTGCAGAATTCCAGTAGACCAACAATGGCATAGATACAATATGCACATCAAAATACACACCCAGCCTGCAAAGTCTATTGTATATATACATGCCAGCACAGACACAAACTGAAGGCAATGCACCTCTTTGCACACATGTAAACGTCACTGGTGTAGAAAAGGAAGGCAAGCTTTATTTGAACATAATCCCAGAGTACTAGAAGTATGCTGATATGTAATGTGGCATATCAGATAGTAGACGCTGCGTACCAGTTTCAGGGCAGAAACCGTAGGATGTGTCACGGTCATAATCCTCGGTAGTAGCACACCAGCGGTATCCGTCATCTCTCCCCGCAGTGGTACAGCTATCATACTTCTCCCCTTGAAAGGTGAAGGGGAATTTACACGGAGCGCCGTCTCCATTCCCACCCAGGGTGAATAGCACTGCAAAGTTAATTACACCAACACTTTAATTATGTTTCACAAAGGGCTTCATGTCATTATATTGAATTACATTTCTAAGATTAAAATACACCATATTTGAGTGATGGATCAGTTATGATAACAGGAAATCACTATTAAAATGAACAGAATAGGTTGCTTCAGTACAAACAGGCTTCTCTCATGTTTACATCATATGAAACAACATTATACATGTGTAGTTTGGCTCTAAGTTGTAACAGCGTAATGTTAGCACCATGGACAGCAAAATAACACAGATAAACAACATGTTTGACAATACCTTATGTTTCTAAAGTGGGGCATTAACTGGAAAAAGAAAATGTTCCATAATTAACTCCAAATGATGACAACAACACTTTCCTGGCATGCAGCTCAGCCTACTTTATCCCTGTCCAAAATCAGCAGAGCAGCTTTGAATAAAACAATCATCAAAAATTTTTTGCCAAGTTTTTTTTTAAAAAAGTTTTGCCAGTTTCACTTCACCAAACTATTAAATATTCTTCTAGATGAAAGCAGGCCATGACACCAGTGTTTATGAGAGTAGTCATAAACTTATAAATCTTCTGAAACCCTAAGAAAAAGGTTAGTTAAGTCAGTGTATGTCTTAAAAAAGTGAATCTACTGGATAAACTTACATTCATGAGGGCAGAAACCATATTTGCCATCTTCATCGAAGTTGTAAGTGGTGGAGCACCACAGGAAGCCGTCATCGCGGCCCTGAGATGTGCAGCTGTTGTACTCGGTGCCCATGAACAGGAAAGGAAATTTACAGAACTCTCCATCAGCATTGCCAAACTTCACCTTCACCACTGTAATAGAAGGAAAAAACTATAGGTGATAAATTCATAAAACAGTGTTGTAGACCATTTCCAGTCAGTCACTCCGAAGAAATATGAAATGTTAACAGAAGGAATTGAACAGCTAAACAGTGTAATAAAAATAAGAACTAATGAATCCATTGAAAATATATCAATAATTTTCAATGGAAATTTAATGAGAAATATCTAAACCTATCTGGGTCAAACCAAACAGAGACATTATCGTCTGTTTTATTTCAGGTGTCTGTAGTTTCATAAGTGCCAGAAAAAGTTACAAAAAGGTAAAAGAGACCAAACAAAGTATTTGAAACCCAATTTAACTTCATCAGTGTGAAAATTTACATCATTAAAAGCAATTAATTCACACAACCTTTACTCTGCTACAGTTGTTGCAATTGGTTTTTACAGAGCATTGCCAACAAATTCTAACAAAATGATACAATAATGAACTGTTAAGAGTGTGATTTACCACCAGCAGTAGCTAAACAAGGCCTATGCCGTTGGGAGCGACGGCTAGGGGTATATCTCCTCCAATTCCCCAATACACTAACAGACACAATACAATAATATAAAACCGCACATGTTCAGTCTAGGGATGGGAACGACACGGTTTTTGGACTGTCGATTGTCGGGACCCTCATGTCGACTTTTTGTCGAATTGTCGGCCTTTTATTTTTTATTTATTTATTTTATTAAAGCCGCGCCAATACATCGGGTGGAAAATATACTAAACTATTGTAGCCTACTAGTTCATTTTGGTCCAAGACATGGCTGTAA
>JBAMHX010000001.1:25594023-25613248 GCA_037177515.1 Pseudomugil tenellus
TATATATTATATCATATTATTATGGTGTTAAGACAGGTACAACGACAGGAGCTATGTGGGTTGACAATTTATTGTTATTTAAATATGCATGTTACATTTAGTACATATTTTTTCATAAGAACAAATTTAATTAATCCTCACATATGTGAAAAGTAAAGTATAAATGAAATCATTGTCTTTTTTGTTGTAAATACATAAACACTCACAGTAAAACAGTAAACAAATTATTGACTGGGAAAATATAGATCATAAAGTGTAACTTGTAGTCATGTATGAGTAGGTCTATAATTTCACCAGCATGACTGTTTGCCCAGTAGTGACTGTGTTTCAATAGTGTGTGGATAGCACCCTTCAGTTTTCTAATTGATGACCACTGGGTGCAGTCTGACGGAAGCAGTTCTGGCAAACGCACAGGAGGAAACCGCTGCCAAGACAGATTTTCTATCAGATTGCTCTTTGAACTCCAAGCTTATGAGCTGCTGACAAACTCAGACTCTGCATGGCAGCTAACCACAGTGCCCCTCACCTTCCTTCCTCTGCTCAATCCCTGAGAGCTTGTGGAATATACAAAGTCAACACTGGAGTCTAAAGAAAGGAAATATCCTGCTGTTTTCCCTCACAAATGTGCACAATCTCAGATGATCCACGATTCCGTCTTAACTCTAAATGGAAACAGTCGTTTCTTCTCTTTCACACCAACACCTAGCAGCAAAAAAGCATGTCAGACCACTTTCCCTCGGAACGTTTCAGACATGAGAGGCCCCTTCATCCTTCTCCTTTGCCTGCACGGCATGGGCCTTCATTAGATCAACTTATTGGTTACACATGGTCAAAGTGGACTGTGTGTTCCCTTCATGCAAAAGGTGCTGAGGAAATTGCTGTGTCTTCTCTCATAGAATAAGTCTTGAAGGCTATTTCCTTGGCTTGCTTTGCACACGTGGCCTGGCGTCAGCCCGGTGGGAAGGGGAATAATGCGGCTTAGAGTAAGCGGGGCCTTAAGCCTGATAGGTTCTCAGTCCTCAATGAAAAGTGATATATATATAGTGGGCTGGACACTGAACCCTGAGGGGTTTTCTAAAGCTATCCTTTGGGAGATTATTTTCATAACCCTTTGGCTTGTCGGCAGCCTTTCCTAATTTACTAAACTAATAATATCCTTACATATCACAAAGATAAAAATTGGATTAAACAGTCTCAGAAACTAGCTACTGTGTGAAGTACTAAGCAGTTCAGAAATTCTCACTTGCGGAAATGCAAGGTTTTCCTTCTCATTTTCATAAGAGATGCGGAAAAGAAACACACATATAAAAATATTCTCTCTACTTAAATTTGTTTTATTTGCTTGAAAAGGATATAGTCTAATATTACTTACACATAACTCAGTTAATTCTGCCAAATATCTGGTTTTCATGGTTGCCCATTGGTTCTTTTACAAAAATGTCATTGTAAGTCTTCTAATCAAAATGATCGATTAGATTATTTGTTCATACCTCTGAAGAACACGTTCAGGAATTCTGAACTACTGCTCACAGGCAATATGGGAAATGCTGCTCATCAGTTTCTACATTGCAGTATAAGTCATTCCCAAGTGGTTCCATTAATGAGCCATAATTCCTTTTTAAAGATGAAGGTGGGGCAAAGTGAGTAGCATGATTATGTATGCTGTTTTAAAGACACTTTGAACCATGGGATGCACATTTGACCCCAGAAGTGAAAATTGTTCTTTTACTTCTGAAGTATGTATAGCGCTGTTTTATAGCTCCACAGAGGTATCCATGTGTAAAGTTCTCAGTGGCCTGCATGTGGCCATTTTTTATTGCACATGAACAGATATGCAGTCCTCTACGGTAACAACAGCATAATAATCATGACACTATCCAGCATTTGAGTGAGCCATGACCATACATATTTAACACCATGTATATTAAACATGTTGACTGCAAAAATTCTGTTGTGCTTTTAGCTTTTGCACTTTGCATTATTCCTCCTTCCATATGAGTTTATGACTCTTGAAAGGCATAAAAGAGAGCATGATATTGTATGAAAAACAAATATTGAGATTTATAATATCAATATAATAATTACAAAAATCATTGTACTGATGTTGATAAACAATTTTCAACTATTCGACTGTAGGTATTTCACATGTATGATATCAGTTTGAAAGAAAATAAGACAGTCTTAGCCTCACATAGCTTCTGTGACATTGTGCTTTGCTGTACATCTGTTGCCTGACAGAGCAAGAAATCATGCAGAGACTGAAAATACTATTTTTTAAAAAAAAAAAAACAAAATCATATATACATTTATCCTCTTAAAGGGATCGTAAAATGTAAAATTACTGGCGACTCCAGAGAAGTGAGACTGGTTACAGAAAAAAGGCTAAAGATAACATCAATTAGGTACATTGCTGTCACAGTGAGGCACATGTTATGTGGCACAGGACACTTTTATTTTCAGGAGAAGGTGGCAGACTGTAGTGTGTGATTTTGAAAATTCGTTCAGGCTGCTAATGATTAATGCCCCCTTTTACAGAGTACTTTTAACTTGTTGATGAAGAATTATTTCAATTTTATTTTAGTCTCATCATGGAAAAACTTCTTCATTCGGGGGAGGGAGCCTATCATAAAAAAAATTGTTCCACAATACTTATTTAATCACTGCCTTACACAGTGACAAAGGGTGAATTTATTTAGAAAGAAAATTCACCCCATCATGCCACAGTGCTGATATGAACTACTTGCTGTAACCTAAAAAGGCACATATTTTGGCAAACATGTACACAAGTTTTATTATTACATATGTCTTTTTATGTGTGTGTTCTTCTGCCCTGGGTAAGATAAAAAGTTTTTTGGACTTGTAACCCCACTTCCCCTGCCGGTAATCACCCCAGAGCCCTGTAATCCCTGGAGCATGCAAATGCCGCCGGGGGAATATTACTGTTCATAATATTAATCTGCTCTCAAATTCCTTTCTGTTACCAAGATGAGGGGGCCTTGTGCACCATGTTCCTAAGGGTATTAAGTGTGCTACATGAGATTCATCGAGAGGTAGATTCTGACTCGTCAGGGATCAAGACCAGCCCGAGGTTGTATTGCTGCTTTAAGGAACACCCACGAGCACACAAAACCCATTTCCATATTCCCATAAACATACTGACATGAAAGACACTGTGCAAAAGCAGGGACTCAAATCCACACCCAGCCCACATGAATCATGTCAGCCTGATCCAGAGGAGGGTTAAAGCTTCTTTAAGGTTCTCGGTCTCCGGGTGTGATACCTGACTTAGAGGCAGGTAAACCCCTGTGCCACAGGACTGAGGAGTGCTGCATTGTCTCCATTAGCTGATCAAAGGCATAACAGCTCACCACCTCCGCATGCTGTAAAAACCACAGGAACACAAATGAATAGAAATACAGCAGATGGATTTGAACCCTTTTCACATTCAGCTGCTCTTTATCCCGTACCTGGAATTTGATGTTGTAACATTTGTTGTACATTGCTTTACACCAGGGTGGATTTACAGCTTTTTAAATTGCTTGAGAAGAACAATGTAATCATGCACTGCCTCTGGGAATTTATTATTTTAAAAAATGCAAAGCTAATGATGACAATTACTTGCTTTACAAAGTAGCTGTCTTTGAGGTGTAGAGACACAGACGATTTAGTTAATACGAGCTATTAGGCACTCTGATGACCCTTTTCCCGCATGATTAATTTCTGAGCTTTTCTCATTTCCATGCTGATGTTGTTCATCAACGCTTAAGTAAGTACTTTTACCAACATACATATGCATGCAAGCATGCTGCCATATAGAAACCCTATGTGTCATAGCCTGTACTGCCTCTTCCCCTGCTCCGTGTGATGTCTGAGCAGGTGTGGAATTGGATGCAGTCCACTGTGTCACTTGAAGTATTCATAGAGTCAGGAAGTGAGCACCCAAGTGGTGCCAATGGCGTCGGAAATCTGCCAGTACGATTGACACGTCGATGACGGATACCTGCAATGCCTCTGAGAAGAAGATTATTTGTTAAAACGCTCAGTGGCACTACTCAGGCACTCTGTCCTCTTCCCCTCCGCCCTTACTGAAGTTAGGGCTTCACTGCATCATAGAAATGTTGATGCCTGTGAAATACGCATTCAATTATAAAGGAAGTGGTGTTGGTAGAGCCGTGCGTTGTGTTTCCCAAACAGAGCTGCTATGTAGAAAAAGTCATTCTCTTGAAGCATCGAGCCTTTACATGTCAAGTGTTTGTGCACTGCCTCCGCAGGAGATTGGATGGAAATCTACATTATTTCCACATTAGGCTACTACATGTCTGATCTTATAGTGAGGAACAAAGAAAGATGAAGGAATCTGTAATATGTATAGCATATTGATCAGTTTTTTTTCCGTATGATTCCCCTGTAAGTGCTTTGGCTTGTTATGACCCTTAGCTACCTTTGCAGTGGTATTAGTCACCATTAGCCAATTACTGGTGACCTTGCAATGAGCCAGGTGTCCCTGTGGAGGTGACACTATCAGGGTGTTAGTTGACATATAAAGGCTTGCATCTTAACCTTGACAAAAGTAAATGTACAGTGTTTTCTGGTAGTTAAAAGATTACCAATGGTGTTGAACGCTTTAAGGCCTCAGGGGCTTTAGCTGTTCAACCCACTCTGCTTATCCTGCTGCCTGCCCTGTTAGCTATCAGTATGAATGCAGACCACCAGTCATGCATTAAGTGCATAATTATTCCATTTCCAAGATAAATCTGGGGTATAGTGTCATATCCATCATGACTGTCACCTCCTACATGGAGTGTAGGGCACTAAATGAAAGCCTTTTTGCTCGCATGCACTTCTATATAGTCATCCATTTTGAGCAGTCTATTCATTGTTTGGTTTGACAGACATGAACTAATAATGAATGATCAAGCAATGCCCCTCAAACAAGAACAGCCAGCTTAGGCTTCACATGAGCAGGGAGTGAGAAGTATAGGGGGGGAGGTGAAGGGGTGTCATTCCATGATAGAGAACTGGACAGGAAATCCTCTTCTGTATTAGCCCTTATTTTTTTCAAGGTTGCTGTCCAAGCAATAAGGACAATGTCAGAAATGTGTCAAGATCAATATTTGTGAGTATGTCTGATCGAGGGACG
Source organism: Pseudomugil tenellus (assembly GCA_037177515.1). Taxonomy (NCBI): domain Eukaryota; kingdom Metazoa; phylum Chordata; class Actinopteri; order Atheriniformes; family Pseudomugilidae; genus Pseudomugil; species Pseudomugil tenellus. The sequence continues at coordinate 25,599,164 of JBAMHX010000001.1, forward strand.
GACCGATATACAAGTGTTAACAAAGGGCCAAGGCCGTACCAAGGCGGTTTTACAGCTTGTATACACTGGGATATGATGTGAAAACAGCGGTTCAGTCCTTAGATGGTGCTCAAAGAGGGGCTCTGATCCTTGTCCCCTCCTTGTTTCACAATAAATAACATTGCTTGTCCACTCAGGAAAACATGGAAAAGAGATTTAAGCTTTACTGTGGGATGATGTTTATTTTTTCCCTTTTATTATGTGTTATTCCGTTTAACATGGGATTAGGCGTGTTACTACTGATATAAAGCCGAAGAAGGGCTTCTGGGCTGATTGGAAGCAAAGAAGGTTATGTGATGTACATAATAAGAATATTTGGGCAATATTGGGGTTATTTTTGAAAAGCTTAGTTGAAGACAGCAATCCAAAAGCTTCACGTTACTTTTCAGTGGTGTGGTTTAAGTGACTGAAAAGACTCAGAGTCTATATTAAAAATCAATGTTTCAGCTTAGTTGAGCATTGCATATTGTTATATTTTGTGCAGTTTTGGTGCTATAGGTGTGAATGTCAACAATTTTTCAAGCTTCTCAATGGCAGCTGAAAATATCACTTTCTGTATCTGAAATGGGAAATTTGACACTTGTGGGCTGATATTGGTCTTTTACTAAAGATGCATTAGAAATGTATTTAACATTGTTGTAGCAATATATACATTATATATTAGTTAAGAATAACACTGACTAACCTATGAAAATTCATAATAGATAGTTCAAATGTTACTTCAGGCTCCTCAAAGATATGCCATGTGTTACATGCTTGACTGCTCCTGTTGAATTTACAGTAATTGATTCTTTTCAATGATTTTTAAGTTCCATGGCGCCTGCTGGCATTGCATGTTTAAATGGAGTGCAGGCATGTCACGCATGGCTTATTTCAACAGATATGCTGCTTTCTTGTCATTCATTCCAGCTTTTCTCCACCTACCCAAGGTGATTAACTTCCTCGGACACAAGTGCTGCTGGGCTTTCTCCTTAGGATTATGTGTAATGACTATCCCTTTTTCCCCTTGTAATCTCATGCATAATAGCACAAATGCCGTAAACGCATACTCTCATCTTTTATCTGACTTGAATTTGGAAATGCTGAAAGAAATGGAAAGTCATATATTTTGGTGTGTAGTTGTGTGTTGGGAATGTTGTCATACCAATCTCAAATGCATTTTGTTCATTTACTAATTTGTAATTGCTTTAACTCTACATTTAACCTCTATAAAAATGAGAATAAGATCTGTTTCATATCTTTGTTCCTTTATACATTTTGACTTCTGGTCACTACCCCTAAAAAAACACTACCTCTGGTTGTATTTTTTGCTTTTAATTTCTTTTGCTCCAAACGGTTTTTTATTTACTTTCAGACTTGTTGTTATTCATAATTCATAATTATCACTTGATTTTGTTAAATTATTAAAAATCTGCTTTTACACACTTACCATAAGTAGATTGAAAACCAAATCTGTAAATAAAAAAAAAATCTGTTTTAGATTTTTTAATGTACTTTTAAACCAAAATTATAGATTGTAATGGGAGACACCGGGGACCGTTGTACTCAGTCCTATCCAAGGTAATATGGCGCTATACAAATAAAGTTGAATTGAATTGAATGAGTGGAAAACTCCAAAAAGTAACAGAGTAATCTGCTCTTTTTCAACCATTTGCAGCAGTACCAGCAATAAATCTCCACCTTGGATGTTGTCTCTTTCTTGTGATGATCCCTGATAAACTCAGATGGGCCATTAACTTGCGAACTTCATGTGATGCTAACAGTCAAAGTTGTACTACCACCATTTACATGCTTACAAGCATTTTTGAACAATTAGCTACTTGTAAGGATGGTAGTAGGCTATTTGAAAAGATGAATACTGGCATGTAGAAGTTTTGGTACCTTGAAAATATAGTAAGTATGTCCATTTTACGAGTCTCCCTTACAATTTATGTTTTTGCAAAATGCTGGTATGCACAGTTGTGATTTTGTAAAGATTTTGTAACCCACAAAGAGCTGGCATGACAGTGTAGGGGTTAGCACTCTTACCTCATTTAAACCAAACCATAACCCAATGTCAACCTGGATAAGATCCACCCCCCACACTATCCCTGTGTTTACCAAAGCTTGTTTATGATTTTAAAATAATCCAGATATACTGTATGTATGTATATATTCCATTCTTTTTTATTTTATTTGGCAACAGGGCACCCCCACTATCAGTATTTTCAAAAAGAGGCCAATGATCATTTCATAAACACATAAAGGAGCAAACAATAAAATAATTCACTCACAATCCAGAAAAAGAGAGCCATGAAATGTGCTGCAGCCCACTAACATGCTGCCTTCATCTGTATTGTGCTGGTAAACAACAGAGAAGTTATTTTAGAAATGAAGCAATTAAGCAGATTCAAAATGAACACAATCCCCTTGTAAACCAGCACATGGCAATGTCATTTGCATGCCTTTGAATAACTAATCTCTGAGGGGAGTTTCTTCAGATGGAATTCTCAATGCCATGCACTCTTTGTTTTAAACACAGCAAACAAACAAAAGCATCTTGGGTTTCAGAGTTACTTTAACTGCCCCCCCCCCCCATTCCCTATCACACCTCTGTCTGTGTCTATCAGGTGACCTACAGCAGACACATAGAAACCTAAACCTCTCTGTTTTTGATAAACAGAAAAGGTGAAGGAGGGTAGTCACATCTTAAAATGAGTCTCAATCTTTTATTCTTAGATTTTACAGTGTGTGTGTGTGTGTTTGGGCGGGGGTCTTAATTAGAGCCACTATCCATCATAGTCATAGCTTTTCTTTTCATCCAGCTGATTGGGGACATGACAAATGAATGTGGGAATAAACGGAGTGTCAGGCAGAGGAGGGAGATGGATGTTCTCTCAGCAGGGTGGAGCGGGGACAAGTACAGTTATTGTAGCATTGGCAAGTGGCCAGAGTTTCTGGACGGCAAGTCTTTTCACTCATCACCCCAGGGGTGATAGGCAGGAACATTCTCCCTCCTTCTGTTAGCCTCCCATCCCCTTATTTATTAGTTAATGAACACAGTGTCACATTGATATGCCTTAGCCCCCCCTCACCACCACATGTCTCAACTTCACCAAATCACCTCTATGACCTGAAATATTTGGACATCAGTCAAAGAAAATGTTGAATTTGTACAAGCATGTAAGAAATGTTTCTTCCTAACTTCTCTCATCAGCTGTAATGGCATAATGGTGTGATGTAGCAAGAGAATACAATGAAAATGAGAAGTTGTAGAGGTAATTGTGTAGCTATAATTATAAATTGGACAAGCTTAACATTAGCTGAACTTTAACAGTGAATTTAGTAAAGATCATTTAGCACAATGCTGAGTTTTATCCTGCCCCACTGTGTTCTCGGCAGGGGCTAGAGGGCCACTGCGCCCATTGATGTGTAAAGCAGAAAGAGCAGAGCAAAAGGTTTGTAAGTTAGTCACTACTAGAAAATGCTTGACTGACACACAGTTATCCCCTTCTTTTTCAGACAATATTAGCAAACTCACTTTGCTCCCATTATTCAGCAGACAATTGTTATTCTAGAAATGAAGAAAAAATAATAACGTTATCAAGATTAATGCTTCCCTACACCTCATTCCTTCATCCACTAGTTTTTGCATAGAGAAGGCTCTCGTATAAATTTCAATTGGTTTTTCAATGACTGGAGTGCTTCTGCTCTCTCTGGCTAAACAATGAATTTCCATCAGATCCATTGAGATGAAGTTAGATTATAAATTACTGCAATATCCAATTTAATAACTCTGATTTCCCTTTATTGTTTTTTTTTTTCCTGTTTGCACTGTACTCCTTTAAACGGCTTCACCGAGCTGGATGGCAGGCTAGCATAGACTGCAGTTTTGCAGCTTCGCTTGACAAAGACACACACAGGATTTACATCAGTGACTGAGAGTAAGAATAAATAAAGGCACACTTCAGTGAGAATGCCAGAAAGTTCGATTCCTGCTTTAGCTGACTTGACGAAGCAGAGGAAATGTGATCAGATTAAGAGTAAATTAATACTTCTGCTGAAATAGGTTTAGAATTTATTATAATTTTTTTTTTAATCAGTTTTACTTCTGTCAAACACATAAAGATCCAGTGTATAATCTTCATATATAAAGATCTCACTGTGCCACTCTTCTTAAAAGAGTGTCAATGGTGTCATTTCAAATTTGAGGAACTCTTGTGATTGAGCTGCATAAACAACCTGCAGAGGAAGTCAGATTCACTGTCACATCCAGATGCTTTAGTTTGGGAAACAAAGAAAGTGGAAAAAGGGATTGTGATCGCTGCTTCATGGCATTTGGAACAAAAGCCGAACCTGAATGATTTATCTTTTTCCCCTCTTTGAAGCTTAGAAACGCTATCTCCCTGCTGCCTCTGTTTGAGCTGCACTGGTGGAGTACCTGGGGAGGGCAGCAGCATGCAAGACAGTAGGCTGTGAAGCTCATGTCCCCATATTTAGTCTATGCAGAGACACAATGCATACAAAAGGGGAAAGAGAGTACAGCAGCTCTGGCCTGAGGCTATCTCGTGGAGGGCTCCCTGAGCTTGAACAAAGTGTGTTAGACATTTTGGAAACACAGACGCATTTTGTTACAGAAGAAAAGAATGGATGAGAAGTAATGGCAATTCATGAAAATTAAAAAAAGGAACACTCTGATGCATACCATGTTTCAGCAAAGTCCCCCGGTGATTACTTTCCATTGAGATATCCAATACAATGGTTGTTTTGGTTTGCTGGTATTAAAACTCAAAAGGCAGCGTTAAATAAGGCCATTTGATTTAAGAAAAAAAAAAGAAGAAAAAAGTCACTTGACACCCCTTGAAGTATCTGTCAGTGCATGATGTAAGTGAAGAGCTCTTCAACCCTCAGGTGTCACCCTTGTTAGGCTTGCTGTATGCACATCTAAAGTTTTTATTAATTCATTCAATAAAAACTGATTTCCCTTATTTATACTAGAGATGGATATTCAGAAGACATCTGTTACGTTATAAATTTCACATAAATTCTAAGCTTCTCTATGCTTGAAATGAGGCTTCATTCAAGCTGAATTAATGAAACATGATTGTAAGTCCCTCACATGGAAGAGGCTGTCATACAAAATTGAGGCGCTTATAATCACAGTGTAATTTCACCGTTTGCCAGGGGAGGGCGGCGCGATGGCTCGCCGTAAAACAATATAGAGGAGATCAGAAGCCCTTAATGTGGTAGTAATAAAAAGCAGGGAATGTGCAGAAAAAGAAATATGAATTACTTGCCATAGTAAAGATGCATATGTATGTGTACTTCTGTACCATGCACTGATTGTTGGTGTGAGTTTGTGACCCTGTTATACTCTGCTCACTGGCATAAATATGAGATGAGGATGTCGACTGCCCTGACTGATCACAATTCTTACTTTGGGTGCAAGCCACAAACTCAACTCACCATGATAGAACAACGGTATTATCTGGTATGGCTGGTATTGCTGGTTTTTAGTGACCACATACTATTCAAACCAAAAGGCATCTGTTATACATGTTTGCTGTTTGTAATATTATCTACAAGCTACTTGGGAGCTTGTTATATGTCCAGAAGAGGTCAAAGTTAATTGGTCACTGCGCGTTGGATCGTGCACAATGTGCGCACCTCTGTAGATGTTGTGCTTATTGCTAATGTGTCAATTCATAAAAAAACGTTATTTCAAAGCACTTAAAAGACCCAGTCCAAATTAAACCAACTAGAATCTAGTTTAATTTAATTCACTTTAAATCTAATTCTGTTAATACGAATCTATTTAAATTAAATTTTGTATCATCCAATTCAGTTTAGTTTTAGTCTTTTTACTGTATGTCACATTTTAAATTGTCCCCTCGCTGAGAAAACCAGCAAACTCCCTTCAATCTTGACTTTATCTGTTCTTGACATGGACAGAGTGACAGAGTACAGTGGAAAGGGAATACTAGTTTCTAACAGGAACTAAATCTCCAGTATCACCATAATTATTCAGCAGGTCTTCTTCCCAGTCCATATCAGGGACAAGAGGACAGGACAAACATTCAACAAATAAGTAAAAAAATACAGGATTTTAATTTTTTTCTGGATTTATTGGGGAGCAAGTCAAGGGAAAATGAAATTGAATATGAATATGAGGTTTTCAGAGAATTAGTGTGTACAACATAATAATAAAAAATTGCAGTTATCTAATCTGGAATTTACACAAAAAATCCATATGGACTATTTTTTCCACATGACTAACACAGAATGGTCTCCACTTTTGTCATAGCAGAAGTTGAAAATAGGTAGAAAGAAGTCTGATGTCTGAATTAAAGAAAATATTCTGGTTAAAAACAACTCTCAGGTTAATCCCAGTGTCTCTGATATCCATGAAAAAGGCATCCAGGGTAATTCTGTGGATCCACGCATTCCATGTAGGCTATTCCTGAGGAAACCCAAAACTATATCCTCAGTGTACCTCAAAAGCTTGAAATTGTATGTGTTTTAGACAGGGGTGTCTAAATTTGGTCTTTGAGATCTACCATCCTGCAACTTTTAGATAGATCTTTTTTCCAACACACCTGAATCAAACAGCGGAATTCCCTCTTCTGCGTGTCATCCAAATCTGTGGATCCCTGATAATGAGCCGTTCATTTGATGCAGTTGTGTTGGACACATGGTTCTCAAAGATTTGCAGGATGGTGGTTTTGAGAACCGAACTTCGGCTCCCCTAGTTTAATCTGACTTTGTGTGTAGGTGCATGTGAGTTTTGTCATGATGGACTCCAAAAACAGTTTATATTAAAAAATAAACAATTAAATGAAAAACATTTTTATAATCTCATTGAGTATTGCAAATGTAGTCGAATCTGCTTTACACCATGCATAAAAATATAACAATGTTAGTATTTGAGCTTATTTCTGATTAGCACTTGAACATCTAAACAGGCATGCCAGATATCGTGAGGTCAATTTTGTCTCACACTGTGGTGCAAAAGGTTGACAAAGAACATGGATAAATGACCCATAAAGAATGGAAAAGTACAATGACTTCTGAAAACACTGATGAGGACCAGTCTGGAAACAGAAACCTCTTGTATTAACGTCTATGGATGATTGTCCTCCTGCCTTCATTCTTTATAAGTTTCTGTTGCCAAATAAAGACTAATAGCAAATAAAAACAAATGTCATCACAAAGGATATTGAAAAAATATGTTAGATCAGGTGAGGCCAACTGCAATCCTTAAGGGCCTTGGTGCCGCAAGTGTTAGGAGTTTGCCTGCTGCAACACACCTGACATACATCAGACATCAGTTTGACATCAAACTCTACACAAGACTGCTAATTACCACTAGATTTAAGCCAGGTGTGTTGCAGCAGGAACACTCCTAACACTGCAGCCCATGAACACTGGAGTTGCCCATCTGTGCCATAATTGTGAAGCTGCCATGTTTATTGCAACGGACCAATGTAGCTATTGATATTTTGTCATAGTTGCGTTACTTGGCAAGGCTTGTTACACACCTGCCCTGCAACTGACAAGTCATTAGAGTCAATAGAGTCATTTTGTAAATCGTTTTGCTGTGCCAAAGCCACACATGGCACTCACTTTGAGTAAATACCCTGTGATGTGTTATGTACTTCATCACCTACATCAGTCATGGGAACGCTGAGGTTTATCCACAAGCTCCATCCAACATCGCTGCTCCATCCCAGCCTAATTATTTTTTATGCTAAGCATCATAAGAGGAGTGAGTGACACAAAAACAGTTGAAATTGGGATAGACCTCATCATTGTTTGGCTGCGCCCATGACTTAATTAAAATTCGCAAGGAGCCTGGCTCCTTTGTTCCCTCTGTATTGCAGCATTGTTCATCAGAAGTGAGCAGGAGTACAAATAATGGAGTGCAAACACTTCCTCTGGTGAAGCTAGCCCTTTCTCTAGAGGTTTACCCTACTTTACTTTTCAAACTGACAGAAATGGGTTGTCTCAAATCTGCCACAGCATCACTTCATTAGAGAAGTAGCCTGTTTTAAAACAAACAAACAATACACCCACCCTTCTGGATCCCAACCCACACCATGAAATCAGGCAAACACACATGCCACTCCACCCTTCCCAAATATGTCACATCCCAGGCAATCTGTAATTTTGGGCTCCAGGGGTTAATTGCCTGCCATGGCATCAAAGGAGAGTTTTGATGTGCTTTTTGAGGGCTGTCTTTAACCAAGCTATAGGGAGTAAAAAGGAGAGAGGAATGAAAAAGAGGAAGGGATGTGGTGAGAGCAGAAGGAGAGGAGGGCACATGAGATTTCACTCGCGGCGTAGCAGCGCAGGCGTCTCCTCAGGTAATCCTGCCTCTCAAAGGCATTATTGAATTTTCTTGTTTTTCTTCTTCTCTTTGTCAAGGCAGGGAGGAGAGCGTGTGTGCAGAGGGAGAACTAGGGAGGGGGGGTTAAACAGAGTGAGCCTGACTTCTGAAGGGTCTGTAGCGGGTGCTTGATTCTCATTCACCTCTGCAGATCCACGTCAAAACACAGCCAGACCTTTTAAGGCGCCTGACTTTGAAGTGAGAGGAGAGCCTCAAATCCATGCTCTCTGCCACATATGCCCAGTCTGAAAAATTAGCAGCCATGTTCGTCTCCCTGCCCCTTTGAAGTTCCACGGACCGCTTTTATATCCATGTTCTAACAGAGAAATCAGAAGGTATGCAGCCTGACTCCAAGATTAAGGTTAGTGATCGTGCTGAACGGTGGGGCAGGCAGAGTGCCTCATCTCTGGCTTTTGTTCAGTCAGACCATGAAAACCTCTACCTTGTTAACACTGTTTACCTAGCTCTTGAGAAAATCTCTGCAAAGTTGAAACAATCAGTTAAAGAAGAAGTTGGGACAAAACCCCTCTGTGATCTGCCTGACTTCAAAACTCGTGCAAGTGAATGAAACCTGCAGCCTCGCACATCAAGACAATTTCCTTTTCTATAATAATAAAGCCCATAAATACTTCATCCTCTCTGACAGCCATATGTTGTGCATGAGCGCTATATAACAAACTAGCTAAATTGTCCGATGTGAAGTTACTTCAAATCTAATATGGCATGCAAGTGCAGCATTAAATGCCCTGAGGGACAGCTGTTGTTTTAAAAAAAGAAGTGCAAAAGGTCTAGAGAAGACTTCTGTAACACCTTTAATAGATATAATGTAACACAAAAAGAGAATTCAAGCAAAAACTGCAAGTAGGTTCTATAGAAATAGTCCTAAAAGCATTTTCAGATGTAGCTTTATTATTATTTTTTTTTTATTAGTTTATTAAAATTTTTATCAAGCACCCTTCACTTTTTCACATAATGCAGACGTCCTGTTGTTGTAACGAGAAAAGATCCTGGTGGATCCTTTGTAGGACAGTGCACCACACAAAGTGCTGAACCTGGTTATCCCATTGTTATCTGACCTGATTGGAAGGGTTTGATTAAAAGTGAAGGGGGCCACACGCCTCCTAATCCCAGCTGAGCAACGCTTCATGACCCCATCTAACCTCCTCAATTGCCATACGGATCTCTCCTGTCAAGACAGCTCAATGCACAGTTCCAGACGGTGGAGTGTGCTGTGCAGGAGTTTAGGGCCTCTAATCCCCAAGCTTGTCTTGTCCCCTTCTCCTCTGATCCTCATCAATGAGACTTTTCTCCTCACAGGGAGATTTGGGAGATGACTGCTATTTTGGTGCTAGAAAGTGAAATAGCCCAGAGGGGCTGTGTAAACATTGTGGCTTAGCACTAACTGTCATAAGTGAGGCTTCGAGACAAGTCTTCACACCTCTAAGGTAAGCAAATCCGCATCTTGTTATGAGGGAATCGGCTGCGCTAAAGCCTTGCTTAGTGACACATGCTGTTGTCAGAGGGTTTGTCTAAACAGGTATCACAGCTGTAAGCTGTCGTATCACTGCACATCATCAGCATCCTCTGAACTTACTGTCATCACATCATCCACCCAGTTTATGAGAAAACATCATTATCTGGCTTTTTTAGATGTTAAAAAAAAAAACATTTTAGTGTCAGTAACACAGGAATAACATCTGGGATTCAGGACACCTATGTATATTCAAACACGCATTTAAGTAAACCCCCCATCCTCAAGAGCATCTTAAATGTGCATCATTTGGCGTGTGTGTTGAAAGTCATCTCTAAAACCTCCCTAACTCCCAGCCATTTGGCATCTGACTACAATAATATGCATTTTCAGGTAGAAATGTTTTTGTGTGTGCAACTCTGTGGGAGATGATGGGAAGGCTTCACTTTGCTGTCAGAGTCTCAGTTTGTGAGCAGTGGAAAAATGTACATTTGTTTGAGTATGTGCAGTATTTTCAACACTGTACATATGTACTTGTCACGGGTTTGGAAGTGTCATAATGCTGGGGGGGTGCACGTGGCTCCAATCAGATCTTATTGAGTTCAGAGAGGAAGCTGTTGTTCAGGCGCTGGAAGTTGGGTGGGTCTGGTTCAGGTGTCAGGAGGAGAAGGGAAGAAAGATTAATGGCTTTTCTGAAATAGACGCCTTCCTCTACTTGCCCCAACCCTGCAGATCAGATCAAGGAAGGGTCCACTGAATGACTAGGGATTGCATGAGACAGGAAAGGTGTTTTTTTAAGGCCTCTGTGCTGATTGGTTTGGTGAGCCCTGTAGATGGGTTGCTGAATGATGGAGTGGCAAAGACAGCACACTGCTTTTGGCCAGTCTCTTCAAACTGCTCTTTCATTCATGGCTGTGTGAGTCTCAGGGGGCTTGCCACAAATGAAAATGGCCCCAAAAGATTGTTAGTGGGTCTTAATACTCAGCTCTCTGTATCAAATGAAGAAAGGAAAATGAGCTTGAATACAAGCTCAAGCAGAGGCAAACTTCCAGTTCTTGTTCTGCAAGTTTTTTTTTTTTTTTTTAAGTGCCAAGTTGAACAGTTTGTACAAGGGAGAAACATGTTGACACAAAATACATAAAAGCACTCATGTCTTTACTAAATTCACTGAAGACTGAGGCTTTTAAAGAGAAGTTTTTTTTTATTACTCTGTTCTGTGTTTGGGAGGATCAAAGCAACAGCTAGTGTCATAGCTCAATGCATGACAGCATTTTTAAGTGGATAAACTACTTCCATTCACAAGATACATTTTTAGGTGAGGCAGTTTTGCAGGTCTTTTCTCTGTCCACCATTTCAATTCTTTTCAGTTTTGTACACCAAATGTCTTTGTAAGGTGATGCTTTGCATGGAAACCAACTGTGCAGATTATTCTGGATTGAATGACTTCTTAAAAAGAAATAAATAATGCAATTTTAAGCTAAATTATTATGTTATTATGTACCTGCCCATACCTTTGGGGTCTATAAGGAGGCAGAAAAACTGTAAGCGTTGCCAGCTTTGCGAAACACTTATGAATTGCAAATTCAGTGTGTTTTAGTTAGGTTTAATTAGGGAAAACAGCTCAGGGAGACTTTCATTTTTATCATTAGTTGAGGGCCTGTAGAGACTTAGGTCTTTGGTGGGAATATGTAGGAGTCTTCCTCATTGTTCTCAGAAACACTTGTCTTCTCACCTTACACATTGATGCTGGTTCAAGCACGCAAGCTCACTTTTGTGTGGTTCAATTCAAGCAATATTGCCGGTCCCCAATAAGGTTGCTTTGTGTTTTTAGAAAAACAGTTTTCCTCTCCCTGATTGGCTTAGAGATTATTTTTATACATGGGTAAAGGTGGACACCATCACCATAGTTGGTAACCTGTATTGCATAAACAAATAGGCTTTTGTAAACTTTGTTGATGGTGACATTTATTCAGCACCAAAGCAGTTACTTGAGCTGGCTTTCTGGACTTAATTTCCATTCAGAGTAGTGATCAGTTGTCTGCACGCCAGTGGCCCCTGGGCTGCTCGCCCAACCATGACTAGGGAGGGTGGAGGGGAGGGGGACACCGTGAAGGAACTTATTTATAATTGCAACTGAGAAAAAAAGGTTTGCTAAAAGCATTTTTTGCTTTAATGAAGTTACTGGCAATGGTAGGTTGGTGTGAAGCCAAAAGGTTTTAGCATTCTTTAGTAGTGTGTTAATATGATTTGTCTTGGCAACACGTTAAAAAAAGACAAAAAAAAGTGGAATTGGCACAGGGAGTAGCCATGAGATGGAATCCCAATGCCAAATTTGTCATCCATGTTTTTACTTTGAGGTAGGATTGGAGGAAAAAATGTAATTAAGGCCATTGTTGCGATGCTCTGTGGGGGAGCATTTGCTTTGGCTAAGCCTTGTAATTATGAATGATATCCTCTTTGGCCTGCTTTACTTTCTGTCCCTGCAGTAGAAATTGGATTTGTTCCACACACCCCTGTAAGACTCAAGATAATCTTTGACCTGAATTGTCATCACCTGCATTTGCAGCGCAGAGCTATGCCTTTCCCATTCACTCAACCCATTCACTTGAAAGCTTGCCATCTCATGAGCGACCATGCTAACACGATGATCACAAAAAATGACCGCCCTGTCTGCAGAGAGGCTGAGTGATCCCATCAGCGTTGGATTACCTGGCTTCCTCTTGCTCACTGTACCTGTTGAAAAAGACATTAGTGCAATGGCATGGTAAGGATGGTGGGATGACCTGAAAAAGGTTTGGTTGTTGGTGTGAAGGCTCCTCCAAGCCTGACTGCAATCTCTCTCTGGGTGTCTTGCCTGACCTGGCCAGTTAGGCAGAGCACAGACAGGGCTTTCATTCCAGCTAGGCCTGAGGCTTCAGCTACTAATAAAGCTACCATTTGATCCCCTTGAATTTCTCAATCGGTCTCCTTTTGATTCCGTCCTTACTCTCCCTTCGTTTTTCCACTTTGTTCTGAATAGAGAATCAGGTTTCCACTCTCAGTGATGGACTTTTTTGTGAGGTGGGTATAAATGTATGTGTGTCTTGTAGTCCTTTGACAAGAATTACTGCTAATACATGAGCTAATTTCAAATTGCAACTCTAAAGATGCTGATTGGTTCATCCAGGTGCTTTCTATTTAGTTGATTTGTAGATTTCCTTTCATTTGATTATTGTTTTGTTGAAGCTTTTTCCAATAAAATGTTGCCTTAAGTATCAAATCCTGAATATCTTGTTTCTTTTCTTTGTTTCACTATGTATCCTTATCAGTTGATTTACTTTTGAATGATTGTATATGATTATTAATGTCTTGTTATTTTTGATAGTTATTGTCATTATTACAATTACTGTCCCTTTGCCAAAACAAAATTGTGCAAATATATAAAAGAAAAAGCTCATTTTACTCACTTACACACAGATTTATATGCTTTTTTTAATTTCACAAGCAGATTAGTGACTAAGTACATAGACCCATACACTTTGGTGGATTAGAAAATAATATGTTTACTTTAAGAGCCTGATTCTCTGGTGTAATGGGTGAACTACACCTATAAATTTACACAGATGCCTCAAGGCAGGCTTCAGTGTGTTTTGACTGCACTGTGTGTTCATCTTTCCACGCCGCTTAAGATGGTGTTTAAAGAAATTACACCCCAGGTAGCAGGTGTTCTCAGGCTCGTTTAACTAAAAGCCCCTTTTTATGACTTCTGTCTGTGGGGTTCCTGCCGCATACTTTAATTACTGCTTGTGTAATTACTGCTGCAAGTGCACATATTAAAGAGTAATTACTGTATAAGCTGACTGTAATCATCAATACTGACAAGATTATTGGGCTCAGAACCTTGTCCACTAGTATGAATTGTAGCTTTGACACTCTGTTTAACTTATTTTACTTTTAGTTACTGGTTTCAATGTCATTTTACAAACTACTACAGAAGCTGTTTAATGTAATTTTGTTTTTGTTTTTTCTGCTTCCATTTTCTCAGACTTTTGCCATTAATGCAATTTAACAATATGTGGGTACAATTTTGCTTTTTGTATAATCTATTACAGTATATTATATGTAATTTTGCATCACAAAGTTTCATTACATAGTGTATTATATTATATTATATTATATTATATTATATTATATTATATTATATTATATTATATTATATTATATTATATTA
>JBAMHX010000001.1:25618755-25633902 GCA_037177515.1 Pseudomugil tenellus
TTAAGCAAATTGGCTGGGTGACTGTTGCACCTTGGTAGCAGTGAGACTTTAGATGCTCCTGGTTGGCTGTTATTGTGGGACTGTATTGATTAATCCTCTTGCCAGTATAACCTCCGGCTCACTTTGAGGCGTCCCCAGTGTGTTTGTGTTCTCCAAGCCAAGCACGCGCTGTGATTAATGCCCATCTCCTGAGTCTACCTGCTACAGAGTATCATGTCAGGCCAGATTTGTCAGCTCACAACTATAGATTAGTCTACGATTCTTCCTCAACTTTGGAGTCACCAATGCCCTGTAGTGTAAATCTGTCCCTACTTTCCCCTCTCACTCAGTGCATGTCTCCAGGGTGAGAAGATGGCAGATGCATTGAACACTTCACTTAATAGATAAGCTGCAATGTGCTTGACTTTCTTTTCTCACACCTCCCCTCTTTCCCCCCACGTCCTTCCTCTCTCATCCCTCATATCTCCCGCTGCTGAAATGGAATTGGATCAAAGAAGGAAAGAAGGGGGTTGGAGAAGTGGGAGGGGTCCTCATTGGGTTTTGTTGAAATATTTATAGGTCAGGGTTGACTGGTTAAATTGAATATCTATGCTGATCTCACTTGCCTGTTTAACTTGCGCCTAGGCAAATATGTTTCCTTGGTGATAACCTTTTATGTACCAGTCTGACTTCATTGAAATGCATGGAGATAAAAATGTGTCACCCTTCACAGTCAAACCAGGAAGTCACTGATGCTCGATTATTCTAATGATAATTGACCTCCACCTGTAGCTTGCTTATATTCAGTAGTCAATCACTTCATCTGCTGTTGAGATATGGGAAAAAATACATTCTGTCATTTACATTACAAACCAGCACTGAATGGCAAGTACCCCAGGCGAGCCATTTGTGTGTAGAAGAATGGGAAAAATATATGGCCAATTATGATTTCCAATCTTTTTAATAATTTAAATGCTGTTGATATGTGAATTACTGGCAGCATAGCTCATAGTTCTGTGCTTGTTTATTTCCAGCAGTACTATTTTCTCCCTAACAAATGAATGGATGTTAATCTTCATATATAATTTTCGTTTGTCTGATATAATGGCTTCCAGTGGCATGCTGTCAGAAGCTGATAAATTGACAAGCAGTATCCTCGATGGAGAATCAACAATGAAGAAATGTTTGTTGGCCAAGACAGGATTTTTTCTTCCTTCTTAGGGCACTCATAGTAATGCATGAATGTATATTCATGTATACACAAAACAAATACACACATGTAAGTGAATATATTTTACTTTTTGATACTTTAGCATTGCACACTTTGATCCTAATTGCACAGAACATCATATCTGTGTCAGGTATTTCCTTCAAGCTACCAAATATACAGCAGCATTTTAGCAACATTACTCTCAGTGTAACCATCTGATCTTTGTCAGCTTGAGCAACGCGTCCTAATGTTGTCAGTTTCATCTAAGAAAATGCACAATATGGGTACAATTTGCATAAATTTCCAAGTAAAAAAGCATGGAAGCGTGCTCGGCAACTGTGCCTGTTTGTTTAAAGTCAGCCAAAGCTCTATAATTAGCAGTGTTTAATTATGGAAATGGCTGCTGAGGAGAATTTCAAACGCACTGCTTCCCTAGATCATTAGTCACAAGGGCAAAAAAATGAAATGCTTTCAGCAATGAAGGGTTCATATTTCAAGCTTATAGCTGCTAAAAGGGTGTACTCAGAAAATCAATTTTATGAAAGTCCGTTCAGCACTAAAGGGAGTTCCATGCAACTAAGCAATTTTGAAATAATGTCGGTGGGGACCTGATTCATGGATGGTAACAGGACTTTGCTCTCCTTGCCTGCGACATTATCCTCTAAGCTAAGGTCAGAGTTCAACCTCTGGTTTAAATCAACCTCTGTTTAGCATAACTCGATTCTTAAAGGGCTGCTGGCAACTCCACACTGAATAGATAAGTAGTTGTCTGCGGGCATGCAGTGTAGCAGATCAAAGGGTTCGCCTCTGAAAGCTGTCTGAAGACTTAAGTGGGAAGGGGCAAAGTTCAGATAAACTATAGCATGAAACCTAACCTTGACCCCATGAAGTACTAGTTACCTTAAACCACAACAATGATATCTTAATCTTAACCACAACCTCACACACTGACAGTAAACATACAATTTGTGCATACCTCCTAGTGCACAGGCGCCCTCCATACTATAAATCCCGTCCCTGTTGCTTCTCTGATTGCCCCCCACATCAAGCTGGTCGTCATTCCCTGGTTGGAAGGATATGGACGACACATGTGCTGGAGACTATTGGAGACAAATGGGAATGTCAGGTTTCCTTGCCTCTGCTTGAGAAACCACATCACCAGCGCACAGCACCCACATACTCTGTGGGAGGCCCTGCACTAATAGCTTGTTGTGGGGATTAGCGTCTTTTAGTGTGTGTCTCGTGTTCTCTAGTGGAGGCAGCTAGAGTGGCGCTGAGGACATTTTGGTGTGCAGTTTAAGCTGGGAGGTCACATATAAAAACTGCTACAGCTGTACTGGGATGGCTGGCCCACGCTCCTCACAGGGGATTCCCATTAGGCAGATTGATTGTTTCCTCTCCTCTCCTCCTTTGATTCATGTCTTCCATCTGAGCTCTAATGAGCCATTGGCCGTATGGCACCACTCAGGGCATCTGTGCATGGGGCCTGCACTGTACAGTACACTTCTAATGGGGAGGTACGAGCTACACTGTAAACAGGACTGGACACAGTCACACCTGAGATATGTGTTGTCTGCAAATGCAAATGCTGTGTTCACTTTGAAAGACTTTTCCTACGTTGTTCAACATGAAAATGGATCAAATGTTGTCAACAGCATGTTGATGAGCTCTCAGAGCAGATTCAGGATGAATGTAGATGTACACCAAACACATGCAGACATTATTTATTGCACCACCGAAAAGAAGGGACAGTTTTACAACCATAAGCCACAACTGTTACTTTCAGCCCAAGCCATCTATATATCCTCCATCATCCTTTTTTATGGCACACACAGAATGATAGCAATCATAACTACCCATATAAAAAGCTTTAACACACTTCAGAGTGTAAACGAGCCCTATTCGTTACCAGATACTGTGTGTTCCTTACTGGAGAGTAAAAAGCAAGTAGCTTCCCCTCAAACGAAACCTAACCTGCATCTGATATTGATTCAAGGCTACGTTTTGGAACGTTTTATTCAGGATAATTTTATACCTTGGGAATTTGGAAGTGTAAAGGCTCCATATTGAATCATTCAGAATCTTTGGAGACACCATAAAATTCTTATTAACCCAGAGTCTTCTACACTCTTAGTACAGCTGAAGGTTAAACCATCTTTCTTAATGTGGTGGTTTGTGCAAGAAAAAACAGCTGGAAACTTGTAAATCTCTGCCTGTTTTCTTCTTAAAAACATTCTGTGTTTGCTAAAGGGAAGTGTAAAATATTGTTTGGCATCTCCCACACTCCAGCATTTGTGTCAAAGATTTGAACCCACAGCTTTAGACAGGCACATTTGTTCTGAGAATATTATATTAAAAAAAGATTCTCACCCCCCAATTTGTGAGAAAATGATAAATGATGAACTACTCATTGACTGAAGTGGGCTAGAGGGAAGAGTAGTTTCAGCTTCAATGAACTGCAGATGAACTGAGTGAGTTAAGGCAGAGTCATAAACACATGCTGCTCTGTGTTATTGATTGGGGAGAATAAATGAATGTTTGCTAAACATATTAGATCAGAGAAGACGTGGCTCTCACACTGATCACAGTGATCTGCAGGGTGACCCCAGGTCTTGTCTTTTTGTGTTTGTTTAACTGTGTGAGTGCATGTGAGTGCTGCTATGCACTTTTAATTATGTGTGTGAATTTGTGCATATGTGTATTTTTCTTTTCTTTTTTCTTTTTGCTTGTTTTTTTCACAGGTTCTCTGTTTATATGCATTTAACAATGAATCCATGCAAGGCTTTCAAGTCACTTGCAGCCTCAACTGACCTGCAATATATCTCCTTCTTTCACACATACATACGCACTCATACACACTTTCACCTCATCTAATTTATGACAAAAGACTTTCAGTTGCCTCTACACTGTATGTGGAGAAAACTGTCTCTAGAGGTCACTGCAGTTCCATGGGTGACAGACAGTTCGACCTAGCAACAACATCCTGTTTAACAGAGTTCTTCAGACAAAAGGCAGGAATTGAGAGGGATGAAAAAAGGTGAAATAATTGTGAGTATATCACACTGAAATCTAAACAGGCACAC
The DNA here is from genome assembly GCA_037177515.1 of Pseudomugil tenellus. Classification (NCBI taxonomy): domain Eukaryota; kingdom Metazoa; phylum Chordata; class Actinopteri; order Atheriniformes; family Pseudomugilidae; genus Pseudomugil; species Pseudomugil tenellus. Next base: position 25,623,028 of record JBAMHX010000001.1, read on the forward strand.
AAAACCAAACACTCAGAAAGAAAGATTGAAGAATGTCACAAAAACCTTCTGTTCCAAAGCCAAGCGAGGCTATTTAAGGTGCTAATAGTTTAAGGTGCTAACAGTAGTGAATTCAAACTTTTTGTCTATGTTTTGTTTTTCTGGTATCATTACAGTTCTTTTCTTAGTTGTCAATAACTTATATAATATGTTGAAGCAAGCAAGTGAACTTTTATGTTATGATATTGCTTTGCAAACCAGTTTTATGTGGACGTATGAGGAGTAACCTAACATGCTAAAGTTTCAAAGCCACTGCCTGGTCATGACAATGAACTTAAAAACACTACAGCAGACTCAACTTGTTTTTAGTTTTAGTTTAGTTTCTAAAGCTATTATTTAAATCTTGTATAGAAGTTTGAAAAAAGGGGGAAAACATGCTGCCAGGCGCCTCTTTCCCACTAATGCTGTTACACTAGGTTATTTTTGAAAGTTCCTTTTCTAAACATTTACAGTCAGTAGTACAGCAGGAGTTGCTGTTCCATAAGCTTTGTTTGTATTGTGGTTGTGGTCTCAGTCAGGCTGAATCCGCCTGCTCCCAGTAAGCTAGTGGCAGCTTCGTGGTCCACCATGCCAAGTTTAAAATTAGTAACAAATTTAATATATACTCCGCTGGCATCTGCTGTTTTTTTGCTGAGTGCAAAATGCTCTAAAGTTTGTCGTGGGGTCTCTCTGGAAGACCACAACCAGGCCCAATATAGCTTTAACTGTAACAGAGAAGTAAAAAAGGAAAAGCAAAATCTAGAGCAGATGCTGACAATGTCTGCAGTACTTAGGCAAAGAAAGCTGAAGCACTAACACGGGACCACCAAGACAAACTGAGCTCTTGCAATGACTCCCTCATGCTGGCAGATGGGAACATGCATGGCCGCAACCTCAAGCCCAAACTATTAGCATGACCTAAACGACAAAACCATGCTCCTGTTAATGGTATAATCATGGAGGGAAATGATTTATGGCTTTCATTTTTAAGGGGCGCTCACCCCATAACTCCTAATATGGAGGAAAATATCTGTTTTCACCATGGACGCCCTCCCATATTGCCTTATAGGTTGTTAAAGCATGGAAAAGAACATATTAGTGTCATAAATTTAGGTTTCCAACTAGACAGCATAGAACCTGCTACAGCGTTTTAGACAGTGACAGCAGTGAAAAAGTTAGACCACACCAAATGATTTTAGTTTTGATTCACTTGGGTTTGCACCTTGGAAGTTAGAAGTAATTCCGTTTAGTGTACTTCATTGCCGTATCTCTTCTTGGCTTCTTTTTTCATCCATCATGTCCTCAGCTGCCTAACATAATATAAAAATGATTTACAACACATTGTAAAACTGAAGGACTTGCATCACCTTTTCACTGATGCCAGCTGATTCCATGCATTCTGGGAGTTTTAAAAGGATTTCCAGCTCTCGGGATGTTGAAAATTTGTCCTTTAAGTAATCCATTTTGTGCATGCTGCTTTTGAAAACCTTTTTTCTGTAGCAGAACACATAAAATAAATAAAGGAATTAGTTATTCAAAACAAATAAAAATTATGGTTTGTTTATTTTACTATAATAGCCTGGCAACCACTACAGGTTGTACCCTGCCTCTTGAAAATTGCTGGGATGGGCTCCAGATTTTCTTGCTCCCTGAACTGAGCTAAGCCATACAGAAAATGGATGAATGTATATTTTATTTTATTGCTATTTTCTCTTGTCATGAAAGTGAACTCAAAGCCCACTGTAGTTTGGCCTCTGACCAGTAGAGGGAGGTCACTGATTTATTTCTGCTACAGTACAGCAGAAATCTGCATTTGCCTCCTCAGTGTTCTTGAGTATGAGTGATTCTAAAGAAATGTGTCTGTTATTATTTTTAGACAACCACATAATGCAAGCACAGTAGGCCCTTTGAAGGCCCATTTATTACAGAAGAGATAAGCATGTTGCAGCAGCCAGATTCCTCTGGAACAGGTCACCAGCCCTGATTAAATGTGACTTCACGTCAGGCCATAAATATGTGTCAAGCCTACCTTTGAGACGCGGATGAGATGCGGCTTCCCAGCTTGTTTGCCACATGAAAGTGCAAATGGAAACACTTTAGGGTTGGGAGCAACATCAGTCATAGCTGGAATAAGATGGCCAATAAAAAGGGCGTAATTATGATGCTCCATCATTTGACACAGCTCGGGGGTCTTAGGCTGTTTTCCTTCATGCCGTGAGCAAAAGAAAGAGAAAATCCCAGCCGTGAATAATGGAACCTGTACTTTTATGAGCATACTGTATTTATGAGTGAGCTTTGAAAACGTGTGGTCTCTGTGTCTCCTCCCTCCTCTCTTTCTTTCTCCTTTTCTTCACATTCTCTTGCCTCGGCTATTTACCTTGCTGTACACTGACTGTGTTGCGATAGCCCACTTTTGGTGCCTCTTATTCCTTTGATATGTCAAACGCACAACACAGCAATACCAATAATGCCTTGCTTTTAGTCACCTCATTCGTTTTGTTTTTTGGACATGCATTCATGCTGTTTGATGAAGGCCCATTTAGTTTGTTTGTGATAATCAAAGCTATTTTTCACATTTCATGGCCTCCATATAACATATTTAAAGGACATAATTTGATTCAAAAGCCATACGCTTCTCTCCACTGTCATAAATTACTTTTGTTTTTGATCGGGAGCTCTTATATTCAATTTGGCTTTATGTCATTTTTATCCACTTTGCAGGCATAAGTTTTTGAGGTCAGACATGTCACAGTAATGATACATTCTGTAATCATGGAGATACTGTTCTTGGAAATGGCTCTGCATTCCTTGGTGTGTCTGCTTGATATACGAGGGGCATGAGTTACAGTAAGCAGAGCTGATGTAGACATCACGCAGGTGTGGAGACTCCATTAACAAGAACCATTTGACTCGTACAACCAGCCTAATCCTACATAGGAGCTTCACAAGGAGAGGCAAGCCCCTAGAGAAGCCCAGTGGAGAAGTGTGCTGTTGACACCATACTGTTACACAACCCTGCTGTGTGTTTTCTTCCTGCCTGCATGATGCCAGCGAAACAAATGTGGTGGAAATACTGTGTTTAGGTGGAGGTTGTTCATTATATCTGCTACTGCTGCGTATTTGTGAGAGGTAAGAAAAAAAATCTGGTGCAGTCTCTAAAGAGAGATGAGCTGCTGGCCTCACTTGCAGGACTTCATCTGTCACAGGATGTTGGTACAGGCTGCATTCAGGAAATTGGAGACATAAATTGAAGAGAATTGATGCTGCTGTTTTGCAGAATACAGTTGCTGAACATTGTTTCTGTCTGTAGTCCAAATGAACAGCTGTGCAGCTTGTCACCTGTGCAGCTCAGTGAAAATGAACGGATCAAAACGTGATTTTTCTGTGAAGGATTGCATATTCTCCCCGTCCTGGGTCTTCCATGGGGTCTCCTTCCGGTGGGACGTGCCACGACACCTCACCTAGAAGGGATCTGGGGGCATTCTGATCAAATGTTGTGCACCTCATCTGGCTGCTCTCGATGCAGAGGTGTAGCAGCTCTGAGGGAAGAGTCTAACCAACCTGCAGATGAATCCCGTTGTTTTAGTCACTACCCACAGCTATTGACCACAGGAGTAGGAACATAGATGAACTGGTAAATTGAAAGCTTTGTGTCTTGACTCAGCTTCATCCTTACCACAGCAGACACATGCAGAGATGGCATCACTGCAGATGGAGCAACGATCCGTGTGTCAAACTCTTGCTGCATTCTTCTCACACTTGTGTACTTGACCCCAGGATACTAGATCTCCTCGACATGAGGTAGGGCCTTATTCCGAGCCAGAGATGGAACTCCACTCTTTTCTAGTTGAAGACCATGGTCTCAGTTTTGGAAGAGCTGATTTTCATTCCAACTGCTTCAATCACTCCAGACAGATTTTTGAAGCTAGCAGAACCATATCAAACACAAAAAGATACCCAATCATGTCATAAAACCGACCCCTTCAACACTTTGACTGAACCTAGAAACTCTGTCTATGAAAGTTGTGATTAGAATCAGAATAGAATGAACAGAATTCTAAACCAATCCCACTTTCTGCAGGCAGTGCTGGTCAGGCTGGGATACTCATTGTACAGGGATTAGACAGCTTGTATAATTTGATCCAAACTTCATACTATCAGAATACTTTCCATAAAGCACAAGTAAACTGGTGGGGCAAACAAATTTCAGGTCAAAGGTAAAGCAATGCAGCACTGGGCTCAGGTGGACAGATCATCTCCGTTGGCCTGACCGCAGAGCACTAGATCTCTTTTATCGTAGGATCGTCTTAGGCTGGGAAACTACCTTTTACAATCGGATGGTTCAAAACACATCTGCAAAACTAATTGTAATTGGCCAGGTGTTATAGATGTGAGCAGGCCACTCGCTGCTCAAGTGAAAGATCAGGGTCTGTTGTGCAATATGTAAATGCTGAATTGGCTTTATGCACAGCTCCACTACTTCCTGAACTTAGACCAACTCCTTTGTTTCATGTCTTTCATTACTGGACGAACTGATTAATCCAGGTGTGTCTGGCCATTGCTGTTGTGGTTACAGGTCAGACACACCTGGATTAATCAATTAATCCAGTAATGAAAGGCAGGAAACAAAGGAGTTGGTCTAAATTCAGGAAGTAGTGGAGCTGTGCATAAAGCCAATTGAAGCATATATCTAATGCAGCAGACCTGGCAGGTATCAAACTGATGATACTTCTGGTACTTTGCTTACATCACTCTCTGAACTTGATTCCTGCTTGTCTGACATTCTATATGCTGGAAGAGTTCTAGCTGTAGGACACGGTGAGACAAAATTGCTATATATTTTACTGGAAACATCCTAAAACATTTATTACAGTACTAAAAATAGTTCAAAACATAACTAATAATTCTAAAGCTGGTACACTGTTTCATGACTGAGCTAAAACCACAATGCTCCTTCTCAATTAGCGTGGGCACTTGGTAATGAAGTCAAATTAGTTTGGTGTTGCATCTACCACCATAGTAAAAATCTATCTCCACCATGACATTTCTGACATGTCTGCTGCTGCTTTTCTGCCAGTAAATAAATTAAGTGTAATGTCTAGATTTTTAGTTATAAATAAATATGGAATTTTCACTGTTATGTGTTTTGAATTTATATGCTCTGTATGTATTCAGTCTATATCATAATGTACCCAGTTTTAGAGGTAAACTGAGATTCAGCAGTAAACACTAAAGGCCAACAGATGCCCAACATAAAGGAGAAGAAAAACAGAAGGAGAGCAAGAGATTAAAAGCTGAGATGTTGGGGATTATTAAAGGGCATTAAATGGCACAGAAGATTATTCTGATGTTGGTGACGCTAACCTAAGGTCAGTAAGCAAAAATGTCATTGGAACAGACAAACATAGCACACTTTAGAAACTAGAACAACTGCAAATTAACTATGATTAGTAGTCCTGGTCCTTCCGTGTGTATATGTATATGTTGGTTCATTCCTTCCATAAACCTCTGTAAATCAGTGGTCTCCAACTCCAGTCCTCAAGGGCTCCAATCCTGCAGGTTTTTGTTGTTTCTCTCGTCCAACAAACCTAACTGAAAATAATGGGTCATTGTAAACAAGTTGACGAGAAGCCTTTTGGTCCATTTGATCTGATTCAGGTGTGTTGGACCAGGGAAAACTTGCCTGATTGCCGCCATGGTGGTTGAAATTTGAGACCCTTGCTTCTCTCGATATGTGTTTATGTGAGCATGAGTAGTAGTACTTTGTCTCTCTGTGTTGGCCCTGCAAAGTGCTTGTGACCAGAGTTTACCCTGACTCTTCCATGCTAAGAGCTGGGGCAGACGCCAGTCTTCCCGTGACCCCAAGTTGTGAATAGTAAATGAATAAATGAATGGTATAATGTAGGAACTCTTTGAGAGTTTAACATGCATTTTGAAATTATTTTTGTTTGGTTTCAATGTGAACATAAGATCAGATATTTTAAATGCTTATAGAAGGGATGAAACAGTAATGAAGTTTTCTTTAGTTAGCAGCCAACTGGGTGCTAAAGATGAGCAGAGGCAATGATAAACACTTTTTGATGTAGGATCACTTGAGCTAAATAGTAGCCACACAGTTTCACATTCAATTAGACAATAAGAAACTTGAAGTGACCTGTAATGAGAGATGAAACAGAAATGCTTGGTACTCATTAGCATTTGATCCGGAAGACTGTATTCCCACACTCAGCTGGTCTTGCATATTCTGTAGAGAATAACTTTGAGAAACAGAGCAACACGCTGAGAAATGGCAGGTTTGTGCCATGCTTTATATCTAGATTGGCACAGAAAAATCCCAACAGGGACACGTATGCAATGATTAAATGAGCAAAAGTTGATCGTTTCACCTCAAGCTCTTCACTGACAGTGGAAATGGGGCCTGAATTTTCCAGACACGAAACACAGGTCACAAAGAGGTTAGAGTTAGAACCAAGGGTCGCAATGCAACATCTACCCATACCACACAAAGCCGGCTTTTCATCCCCTCTCTGTCCATTCCACCAAGTCTGTAATTGTCTTTGACAAAACTCATTAGCAGAGACCTTGTAGCAACATCGGCAATCAGAAATTCCATGGAGGGAGACATGCACAGAAACAATGTCCCACACACATTTCATTGCGCCTTTTGACAAAATGTAATGAACTGTGTATATTGTCCCCCTCGTCTGAACTCTGAGCCATTGGTACAAAGACTATGTTTCATGTGCCTGAGTTGCCCAGCATGGGACACAACAAACGGCACCTCCATGCTGGTTCTTTTGTCAGACTAGAGGGCAAATTATTGTTTGCACTGTTGTTGTTGTTATTAAAGCTCCTATTTATACAAAGAGGCCATTGATATCGTGTCAGAATAATTCTTATTCTTTTACATCGCAGGCACATGCTCATTAGGTGGGGGCCTAAATGAATGAAAGGTGCACATGTGATGGATGTCCCTGTCTGTGCTTTGTCAGGAGTTAACCCCTCATTGACCTTTAGCTTAACATTGTACAACATGCAAAAGTAATTGTGCTTGGTCTTTTGTGGGCATAAGTAAAGGAAAATTAAATAATGCATAAAATAATCATATGTGTTTATGCACTCTTCTCTGTGTATCACAAGTCATACAAGATCACTTAAGGGGCTACAGGAAAAAAAAGATCAGTCTGATTAATTAAAGGCTCTGCTTTGTCTTGCTACTGTTACGGATTAAGTTTATTTAAAGTTATGAATGTGTTAGACCATTTCCTCTTTGTTTAGAAGTGAAGACACAACTCTGCGGGGGGTAAGACTCAATCTTAGACCAACATAATTACAATTAATCACAAGTCTTCTCCTCTCAATACTTGTCATGTGTTCCAACTGACTGAACAGACCACCTGTCATCGCTGACAGTAAGTTGGCCTGTTGACTTGAAAAGAGCAGAGGATGCAAGCAGTAACTTGGCCCAAAAAGACTAATGATGCATAACAGTATGGATTGCTGTGTGTAAGTGTGTGTGTATTGGGGGGGTGGGGGGAGGTGGAGGGATGTACTTTGAATGTAGACATATGTAATTGTTTGATACTAAAAGCTGTGTGGGTATATAGACACATTCATATTTCATTCAAGGGATGGTCACAGATTAAACTTGTAAAACCACTTTAGGCATTGATGTTTACCATAGCTTGTTTTCCTATTTTTGCATATTTGTGCCTCTTTCACAGATAATCTAAAATCTGTTTTGGATTATGCAAAACGCGCTCTCATAGGCGCCCACCGTGCCCCCCTCCCTATAACCATCACTAATGAAAAATGTAATTTACCAAGAGGAAGGAGTGTATTAAGGAGATCTGGGTGTGCATATAGGCTACCTTAAGAATGTATTATTCTTTAACATTGTAGTTTGTCACAGATTTCATGTCTCGCCTCAGATTAAACAACATCAGACAACAGAAAATACTGCGCCTGTCCCCTCCCCCTGCAGCTAACAATAATACAAATATCTAAATGCTTATTTACTCATCCTCACTTCAGTTCTTGGGTAATCTGTTTTATTTTTGCCAAACAAACCGTTTTCTCTCTACTCATGTGAAAAACAAAAAGAAAGTTTCTGATCTATGACATACAGATATGAGTGCCATTCATATGCTAATGCATACAGCAGCTGTAATCACACAAACCTACATAACACACAATATTGGACAGTCTAATTGACCTTTTAGCTGCTTCAGGCCCATGCTGTTATATGAGCCCATCACAGCCATTATCTAGACCGTGCTTTCTCCCCTCAGGTACATTGCCAGGGTGGTAATCCCATTGAGCATGCATCATTACCTTCAACAGTATAAGGCAGCTTTTCTTTACAGCCTGCGGTTTAATTAAATTTGGTGTTAAATATTTGATACACGCCAGCCCAACATCCTAATGCAGAGAGAGTGACGCATGAGGCGTCATGGGTGATTATTGTCGAGAAGGGCAGAGAGAGTTGCGGCTCCTTATTAGCAGCCTGTCATTACCAGGCCAGCAGCTACAGTTATCAGCCAGTGATGCAGAGTCAGAAACTTTATACAGAGAGCCGAGACTCCTGTGAAGACATCGTTTTGTTTTTCTTTTTTTCATCTTCATGTGTTCTCTGAACGGTTTCCTCACATTTAGTAATTTGGTTATTCTACACATTTGTTAGACTCTCATAGCATCCTATTATTTCATAGGTTACTTGCTAAAAGTGTCAGTGGTTTATTTCATGTATCAATATTTCTTTTTTGCTACTGGTATGTGACTTGGATATTTGTAACAGGCCGGCTCTCATTTAAAGTAGTGCTTCTTTTAGTATTTATTCATTATTTAGCATTTATTTATTATTATTTATTAATTGATTTTCACCTTATTGGCATTTAGAATATTGAGGAGGAGAAACTGAATGGAAACTAAATCTAAATTGGTGAGACAATTTGTCCTCCAGAAAACACTTTTTATTACAAATATAATCCCATCAATACGACCTGATGTGAGATTTTGTGAGGCTGAAGAATATGTGTGACTATAGTTTTCTGAAATGGTTTGGAATCAAATTTACTCACAGAATCTGAATCTTTCACTGATTAAATAAAACTTTAAGGATATAATTAATTAATTAAAGGTAAAGACAGAATACATGATATTTTATTAAATAATTTATATTATGCTATTTAGACAATCATAACTTTTAATGCATGTAGTTATTAGTTTAAGCACTAAAAACAATTATTTTTCAAACAATGCTGCATAACTTTCAAAAAGTTAAATTTTGGAAGGTTTTGCAGGAAATAAGTCCATCACAACTGTTATCCCTATAGCAATTAGTTTTCACAGCACCACTTCGGAAGTGTTTGATTTTGAAAGTATGACGGGCTTCCAGACCGTCAGAATGGATCATACACTACAGTGATCATCTTATTACGTTTGTCTTTGCGGAGATGGATAGTTAGAACATAACGAGATAGTCTATAAGCAAAGCATCCAAATCAAAGAGACTTTGAGGGACCATGTGAATCTCTCTGTTGAGTTTGATCCTACAAATGACCTTTTAATTAACACAATGTTAAGTTAGAGCAGCATCGCGCTACACAAGGGACAAAACAGCATTCATGCAGCGTTCCTGCCTCGCTGCTTGGCCTGAACAGCAACAAAGTGTTTGATGCCACTTCTGATTAGATACTGACAATAGAGAGAGGCGGTCCCCTTTCTTCCGCAACTTGTGGATTTCACTCACGTCCCTCCTCTGAATTATGACCTTCCATCAGCGCTCTGTCGAATCAAGAATATAAACTTTGATCAAATCCACATCTGCAAATGTTTTTTAATTGGCTGTTTCAGCTCTATTTTCAGCTCTATAAATAGCACGACAGAACACAGGAAGTTCTTGGAAAATGTATTATTAGAAAAAAAGGTAATTAAAAGGTAAACACAGGAGAAGCTCACAGTTGAACACAAAGACGAAAAACAGATATCCACGTGTATGCGCAAAACAGCGGATCCAGTCCTTTTTAGTCAGCTGTAAGTCCAGCTACTTTTTCTCTTTTATATCAGACAAAAATTACACAAAGCCACAGTAAAACGAAACACTTAACAAAAATACTTTAAGGACATATAAATAAACTCGTTTAAATGAGCAAAACTGATGGAAACACAAAAATAAATAAATATTTAAATAAAAACACAGATAAATAAATACGTTGGCTACACTACACGATTGGCTTACAACAATTCGGCCATTTCCATCAGGGACGTTCTGTTGCATCTAGAATTATTTTTGCATAAAGTTTTTAACACTTTAAAAACAATGTTGTGCAAAATGATAGTCAAGTCCACAGTCTGACAGCTGTCACTGCAGCAATGTCATAGCTCCCATGTGTCACACGGAGGCCACTACTCGGCCAGTTCGTCCATTAGTGCATAATAAATTTCCCATTTTTTTATATTGTTGCACACTCTCCAGCATTCTATGAAAAGAAAAAAAGAAACAAGAAATTAAAATTGGATTGAAATAGAAAGTTTTTTTTAAGAAACTTCAGGCAAGTTTATTGCAACAGTGCATTAAGTCACATGTTTAATATTTTGCTAGAGGCGTAAGACATCTAATAGCAATATTACTAACATATCAATGACTAAATTTTAATAGGACTACAAATTTTTTACACCACTCTATTGGCTATCTCTCTCGCTCTGTATCTCTCTCTCTCTCCCTTCACATACACACACACACACACACACACACACACACACACACACACACACACATACACACACACATATATATATATATATATATATATATATATATATATATATATATATATATATATATATATATATATA